>VWYP01008934.1:73452-129361 GCA_013400435.1 Pycnonotus jocosus | reverse complement strand
AAAAAAAAAAAAACCAACAAAAAACCCCAACTTCCCAGAATATTTCACGTCTGCTCATGGGGTTCAGATGACATTTCCTGCTTAAATTCATGGTACATGTGTGAACATGCAGGTTCCCTAGGTGACTTTGAAAATTTCAGCCAGGAAATCCAGTGAGCCAGAAACAGTACCTCAGACAGGAAATGTTACCTCTAGAAAAGCCAGTTCAGGAGCTGAATCACATCAACTGGCCAATATTTTTTTTTTATTATTTTAAATGGAAAAAAATGAGGTTAGAAGAAGAGAAATGGCTGCTGCTTGTCTAATAAGGGCACTCCAGACTGTGCTCATGCTCTAATATTTTCCACTGGAGGAATACAGAGCCTTTCCTCATTTCCCATCACCTTTTGGGACTTGTATTCTGCTCTGAACTCAGCTTCTTCCCTTGGCATATGCTTCTGTTTGCTTTTCTTTTTCTTCTCTGTCTCTGTTGCACAGGGAAAAGAAGCCCCTGGGTGCTGAGAAGGAGCCTGCTGCCTGCCCTTTTCCTGGAGACCTCACTCAGGGGTCCAGGGAGGCTGATTCCACACTGCTCAAGTTTGCCATCAGCTGTGACCTGCTGAGATTTCTGTGGTATTTGCAGTGAGATGAGTGGATGTGACCGTGCCTCTTGTACTGTACAGCTTGTGTAAAGCTCAGGTTCGTGCTATGATCAGGTGCAGTGTCTGCACTGTGTTTCTACCTTTCCAAAGGAATGATGATGAGCCATGGCCATGGAAGCACAGGAAATGGAGCTCCTGCAGAGGGGGCTGCTCCCTGCACCACATCTCTCCACAGCTTGGAATCAGTGCTTACCCTCAGAGTTGTATGATGCTAAGATAGAGCACTTTCTTGACTGCTACTTAACATAACTTCTCATTCCCTTAATAATATAATTCCCATCTAATTTAAGATCATACCAAATTTGGTTTGTGAATTTTCCCACCCAGACTTCTACTCTATACAGACAAATGGGAGGTAGGACAGGAGATGGTCTGCAAATTCACCAAAATGAAGAACCAACGAGGTTCATCGGCTGGAGCTTTAAGGGCAGCTTATTTAACACATGTGGCTAAAATTAAATGTGCAGTAGTTGATGGATGAAATCACACTGTTTTCATAAAAATAGAGTTCTGGAGGTGCTCTTCATTCCTGCTTCGCTGGCTTGCACATTGTAATTGAATCCCCAAATCCAGAATTTGGCACTCTTTCTACACCGTAACTAGAAACCTGGTTCTTTGTGTTTTCTTAATTTGTATTACTTATAATAACAGTAAGTCTCCTGAGCTGGTGGTGGAAGTCAAATGACAGGTCCTTCACCTACCTTGCCATGTTTTTTGTCGATTATCTTACTGAATATTCCAGATGAAAATAGTGTTTGTATTGGCCAGAATCTGGGCTGTGCCTGAAGAAATATTTTAGTGAAAAAAGCATTAGGAAAGCTTTGGAATATTAAGCCAAAAATAGAATTTTTTGCTTAAATATTCTCCTTAGCCTGTTGTAAACACAGTATACCATTAAGTTGTTATTTCCAAGAGCAGCCTATTTTCAGACTTCCAGCATCTGTAAAAAAATTTATAATGATAAAGAGGGAATTCATATTTTCAGGCTTTTAAAAAGCCCATTGTGAAAGTCAGCAGCTCTTACAATAGGCATCTGTCTGAAAAATATTCCTCAAATTTTCACATGAAGTGGTGCTGTGTTCATTAAACACCCTGCTTTTGTAGTGCCCTCTGGTCAAAGATAAAATGCTGCTGAAGAGCCTTCCAAAGGAGATTTGTGAAATCACATGTATTTCTGCCTTGAGGACATCCTACCTGGATGCACATGAGCCATAACAGACACAGAGTTTATTGATAGCTGTGTCAAGAGCTGAGCAAATTTATCTCCCATGAGTGACTGTTTCAGATGAGATGAAGGATGGGAATTCTCTTCCAGAGGATAACTCATACTACATTTCCACATGCATTTTACAGAACTGGGGTAAGGAACTGCTGGGTCTGTTAGGACTGCAGACGCCTTTTGTGTTTTCTTTCCTTTTTAGGACTTACTAGAGCTGTATAATTAAATGGAGATTATTGGCAACATTATTTAGCAGTCATTATGGAGTCATTAGGGTTCTGCTTGGGCAAGAAGATAAGTCCCCTTCCTCTCTCACACTTGATGCTTCTATCAACAGCTTAGAAAAGTGGTTCACAATGAATTGCTACTTAAGTAGTCCTATCTCCCTCTGCAATCTCCCTCCTGTTGTTCTTCCCTGTGGGCCGGCTCAGAAGGTCAGTACACTCAGCTTGCCTGATGTAATGCAGGCTTCCCGATAGCTTTTGGCACTTTGCAACTGCTCCTGTGAAAAAAGAAGGGGAAAAAAAGGTCTCCCAGGGGATGAAGCCACTGCTGATCCAAAGAGTGATGCCTTTCCTGTACTTTGTTCTGTAAGCCAGGGGCTGTGCCTCTCTGTGGGCTACTCAGGCACATCAGTGCTCTCCCTCCTTCACAGCAAATGCTCCACACTGTGACATGGCACAAAGCTCCTTGTTGCTCCATGAAGGGGTTATGGCACCTAACTGCTTCCCAGGCTCTGGGGCTCTCTGGCGGCGGCTCTAACAGGGGAATTAGAAGGCTGGATTCCCTCCACACCACACAGTGGAAGTGGGCATACAGTCTGGTGTAATTACATAGCAGTTAATAATTCTGAAAAGGGCTGTGTATGTGTGTGTATGTGTGTGTGTGTGTAGGTTGAGCCGGCCAGAAAAGGAAACATCTGTTTTCTGGGAAATTCCAGGTTGTCAACATTTCATTTTGTTTGCCCTGGAATGACACATCAACATTTCTGAATACCTGTCACAAGGAGACAGTCGGTGAGGGTCCCTGTGGCTGCTGCCAGCTGGGCAGTGCTGGGTGGAGCCTGGACACCCAGTGCCAAGGGCATCAAGGGCTGCCAGCTGCCCAGGCTGCCCAGGAAGCTTCCAGAGAGAGTTTAATGAAATCAGCATGCTGCTTCTGACAGGGAAACAGCTCTGCCATTTCAAAGCAGATCGTTACCATGGGGTTTGGTTTTTTTTCCTATACTTTAATTTGAAATTTTGCTTTAAACAGGGAGAATGAAACATGCTTTCCTTTTCAGTTGATCACATGGTAAAGTCCAAATCTCAGAGGCCCAAGAAATGCTCTGACTGTGAAGCAGAAGACCCTGCACCCATCCACAAAAAAAGTAGCAGTATTTTCTGCTCTTCCAAGACAAAATTCTCAGATTGTGGACTCTGCTGGGGAATGTGGCAAAGCAGAACACAGCAGTTCCCAGGATAAGTCCTTTAAAATAGGGAAACAAGAAGTAGAGAGTTTTAATCATGCCCTAATTTTCCTACTGTGGCATAACTGAGGATTTAGTTTTATAGGCTTCATTGCTGAGCACTCCAACACTTTGCAACTGTTTAATGAGTATGGGTGTGGAGGTGAGGGGTAAGAAATGCTGCATGTCAGCATGGAGTCAGCGTGGGCTAATTCTGCAAGCTGCAGTCAGTTTTGATGCAGGCAGGATCAGATTGCAGAGTTTATAGAAGCTGAGAGGGCAAATGTTCTGGGACTGGCAAAGCTCTTATAGATGACTGCAATCTAGAGTGTTCATCTCAAAATACACATTTTTCTAGAAATAAAGTGTCTCCTCTTTTCTAAAAGCCTTTTATTTTCTCTCCTCAAATGAAAGCAGAGCTATACCTCTCACTGAGCTGTCAGATACTTTTTCCAAGTAAATGTGTATATGCTGTTGCAGACACTGGCCTAAATATAATTTCCATTATACCTCAGAGATACTTCACAGTTAAGCAGTGACAAAGCTTTGAGACAGATAGGGTACTGATACATGCTCATGAAAAGATGATATTAAATTTGAGTTGTAACCTACCACAGATATTTGACTTTAACAGGAAAACTAATATGAAGCAGCAAGAAATCTGATCTTCAGAGCCAGTAACTTCTCAAAATGTTTTAAATCCTGCAGCCCATCTTGCGAGGCAGTTGATCTCACCAAGTGTGCTCAGGTCCGGTCTGCATTGCAAATGGAGCTCCCCCTGGCAACCCTGTTATTTTGGAAACAGCAGCTGGGTGAATGGCACGCAGGGCCCACAAAGCCCCAGCAAGGCACGTGTGGAGGCCCGAGCAGAAGTGGCAGAATTTCATAGTCATTACTGCAAACTTTTTCACTATTATGCATGAGCAGTGACAGGCTTGCATTGTTAATCAGAGTAATTAGGATTTAGTTGAGGCATGACAATAACCCGTGCCTCATAAAGGCCTGAAGGCGATCCATTTTCTCCCCTTCTCCTGGGAGTCTCCCATTGTGATTCACAGATAGCCCAGCAGGAATGCAATCAGGAAATCTCCAGTGAATCAGTGTCCCTAAATCTTCAGGCTTGACAGGTTGAAGTCTGACAAGCTATTAGAAAAAACTGCTGATCATTAGGCTGTCTAAAATAGACTTAGCTTGTTTCTGTCTGTGTTCATTGATTTATCTGCAGAATGATATTGTTTGAAGCTTAGATTACTCATGCTGCCGCCAGCTGACACGATTTGTATGATAAAATGACAAAACACGGCTCTGGCTGAGCACACAGGTCTGTCTGCCTTTGCTGTTTCATTGCTTTTGACTCATTCTGTAGCAACGACAAGTTGGTTCAATATTATTGTGAGAAACAAACACAGAAATAGACCAAATAGTTTAAAGCAATTCTTGATCACCTCAAACACTACTATCGCTGACAAGCTCTCCCTGGATCATTTCAGAGCAGTGATTTCTAGGTCAGCTGCCGTGGGCTATGCACTTTGCTTCCCAGAGTTCACAACTCTGAACAGGCTTATTGCAAAAGGTCTGGTAAAAGTTCTCTTTTATGCATGTCTTTTCAATGGTTTAATTAAAAAACAAAACAACAACAACAACAACAAAAACAACCCCCCAACATTTAAATTAAATTTAAATTAAATTGATTTCATCTATAATACAGTATTTGAGTTGTGATATTTAGTTCTAAGTTATTCTTACACTCTATTCAAGCTTCCATACAAAAAAAAAAAATCACATCAGATTGGAAAATTTCTGGAGACTTTTTAAAAACAGGATTGTATTCTTATTTGTCATTTACAATGACATCTGTTTTTCCAGTCTTCCAGTCTTCATGGCTTATTTCTTCTATTTTTAAAAAATGACTGGCGTTCTTACAGAATTCAAAATCTCAGCATGGAAAATAAAAAATAAATTCAGCTCTCTGTTCCCATTGGCAGGGGTTCTATGCTCCTTAAAATGAAAAAACCCATCTGTCTTGCACCATTAGGCATGCAGAATATGAGCAAGCTGAAAAAATGTATATTTCTATACTTGCATAAACTTATGCATATAGTATGTATATAATATGTTATCTGCATAAATTCTTCTGTTTGTCAAAGATGTAACAAGTCTTCTAAAAAGAGACATATATTTACTTGTTATTTAAAGCAGATCAAAATATAGAGAGAATTTATAGTTTAATAAATACTTATTTACATTTACAGATATTAAAGAAGAGAAATTTATTATGGCACAAACATGATCATATTCCTGTGAAAAGTATAATGAGATACTTAACCACATAGCAAGACCCAAGTTTCAGGTGAACATGACTCCCTTTCCATTCATTACTGTAAGAAGATTCTTGTATACCTTGCTAAGAGACAGAGCACAAAAACTCTCTGAGGTTTTCCTAAGACTCTGCCCAAAGTTCTGAAGCTGTAGTTAGGACCTGTTGTGGCTTAATTTGTCACCTTCACATACAGATTTGTTGAAGGAAGGATGCTTACCATGCTGCATCACACACTGAAGGTGAAATATTTGCAACTAAACTGATGTTACCATGAAGCCATGCATCAGGATCTAACTACACTTTGAGGTTTTGGCCAAGATAATTTTAAATAGTTAAATTTAATTTAATAATAATTAAATCCTTTTGTAGACAACAAAGAATTCAGTGTAGTAGCTCTAAGATAAATTTGCCTCCCCACCTCTCCTCCCGTTTCACCCCCACTATGCTATGGATTATGTTAATGTAGATATTTGCAAATTTATGAAACAAACAGTAATGAAGCATTAACCTCTGCATTAATATGTGAATCAAATGGAGAAAGCTTTTCGTGACAGCTTACCTTTCATTGTTTTGCTTTGTTGTCTGATTTTCTATCCTTAGTAAACATTTAAAAAACAGTTTAGAGACTTAGGTTTGTTGTAACATTTAAGTCACCACCAAAACTCTTCAGATAAATAGTTGAGGAATTGTATAAAAATGACAAAACTCTTTTAGGAAGGTGTGGAAATAGTAGTTATAACAAATAGTAGTTATAACATTAAATATTTGCAAGGGGCATGCATGCTTTTAAAAGAGTAAATGTGTGCTAGTCATGGATAGCATCAATAAAAATGGACTCTGGATGAGCCACATCCAGAAGCATCTGGGAGAGTCAAAGAGTGGTGTAATAGACACTATTCACAATGAAAAGACATCTTCCAAAATATGGATGTGGTGTCCAAAGAAAGAAAACAGAGGAAGAGTATAATCCCCAGCAAAATAAATGTTAAACCACAGCAAAGCTAGCTAAAATATTAGTGAAAGCAACTTGCAGAAGTAATGGGACTTAATACTAAAGCCTTTTGTATATACATCAGAAGCAGGACAGCTAGCAGGATGAGAAGAAACAGCAAAGGGAGATAAAGACATTATGGAACAGCCAAATGAATTATTTGCACTGGTCCCTGCTGTAAATGAGGTGGGAGTCTTTCACACTGGGGTCATTCTTTACACCAAATAAGTCTGTGCAAATTCCCATTTTGGAGTGTCAGAGATTTTAGAGCAAATCAGTAGCGCAACAGATCAGTAACAATTGGCAGTATTCACACAGGAGATTTGAAAGAGTTCAAACATGAATTTGTCAGGCAATCCACTGTGATTGTGATGGATGGAAGCAGCACCAGTATCAGGAAAACATGAAAAGTATAGATAAGGGGAACAAGAACAACCAGAGTAGTTTTCTGTAAAGAAGTCTAAAAAAAATAATGCCCTTCCATTTGCAAAAGTGGTGGCTGAAAGGTTAGCGTGGGGAAAATATCCGAAATTAAGAAGATATGAAACTTTTGCAGTAGTACAGGAGCCAAGGGCCCTGTTACTAGATGACTGGAAAATATAGGAAAAAGAAGAGATTTTTTTGTTCAGCACATCATTGCTGTAGGATGGATGCTGTGAAGGACAAACAGGTAATTTTTATCCCTCTGAAATTATTGGATTAGGCAAAGTCATGAATATAAGATGCTTTGTATGGGTGATTTACATGCTACCTCTAGCTCAGAAGGTTCTTATGTAGCTAAATGCTGGAAGATGGGAAGTAGGGCACAGCTGAAGGGCAGACTCTCAGAAGGATGTAGGATGAATCCTGCCTTAATTGAATCTGCTGCCAAAGATAAAACACCATCAAAGAGACATTGCTCTGGGCCTGTTTATATTACTTATGCTTTCACCCCATGAACCATGCATTTTGTCTATATAATTCTCCTCATTTTCAGAGATGTTCACTTGTGTGTTAGTTTTTCTGTTCTGACTGGATGACTGGACACAGCCTGGGCAGAAGAAAAGGAGGAGCTCTTTGCAACCTTTGAATAAAAACCTATTAAATAATGTCACAATCTTCTGTCTATTAAAAAAAAATGTGATTCAGCAAAACAACCAACCACAGTGAGCTTTTTCCACAATGTTTTTTGTTTTACTGTGTAAAATAAATAAGGCTATCACTTCTTCTCACCTCAGCATATATTTAGTGGTCTTTGCTTTTGGGGACAGGAATGGCAGGTAAGTTCTCCCATTTGTGCTGCTTCTGACTTGAACAAAGCAGAATATTATTTATTTTCTTCAGCTTTGAGACCACAACACAGCACAGAGGAACTGATTTGCTCCTGTGTATGCAGGAAAACCTGCAGCCAAGCCAGAAACCAGATCCAGTGTGTGTGTGAGTTCCATTTCCCACCCTCATCATTGGAATGTAATCAGTAAGTGTTCAAATCATGAGGTATCACTTCAGAATCTATTCAGGGTATGTTTGACCGTGATATATATTTTTTTTGTAATGTTTTCCATGTGCTATTGTGAAGAAATTCAGCTTGAACACAGTTAACTCAGCCCAAGTTTTGGAAACAAGATTTAGGCCCTTCAGGGGATTGTCCTTCCCTGGTGTTGTTAATCCTGTGGTTTTTAAGGCATTTTTTTCATGAAAAGAAAATGTGTTTTGTTTTACTTCAATGTTTACAAGTGTTTGTCTGGGAAATATAGGATTATAAAGAAACACATTTCAAGCATCATGCTGGGTGTGTTAGTGCTTTGTGTTCTGCTACCACATCTAAACTTCCTTCATGTTGTATTTCATAATGTCCCAGACAAATAAAGATGAGATCATGTTTGCTAGAATTGTTTAATCACCAGTGGTCTGACCCTGGAAAAGACAGGGCACATTAGCTTTCTGTCACCCTGGATGGGAACTGAGCTTCCACAGCATCTGGCAGGATGTTCTCAGCACCTCACAGAAGTTGTGCTCTTAAGTCCCAGACTACATCTATTTTCTTCAATATACTGCAAACATATAACTGCAGTTAGCACAATTGGTGCTTTCACTTTTAGCTGAAATGCCTCTACCCAGCAGGCAAAGTAATAACCATGAGATGACATTGTGATGAATGGCAATGCCTCCAACAAAGTGCTTGAGCCACAAATGGAAAGAGACAGTACGTTTCATCCTATTTTTTGAAATTGCATATGCTGCAAATCCATTTCAAATGAAAATTAAATAATGCTTTTTAAGCTACAAATTACAATAGTGCAATAAGGCACCAACTTCTCTTGTCCTCAGTTCAAGTTGTGGTTGGGAGATTCAAGACAATGCCTAGTAAAAGACATGGATTTGAGGGAGGTTCCCTGTGATAAGACTGTTTCCAGTTGCAGCTTTTTAAAATCTTTCATTTTAAGGAATAAATAAAAGGAGGTGAGAGCAGGAAAAAGTGGAAAGAAAGATAAAATGTGCAAAACACAATGTGTTTGGGGCACCCTCGTCCTGCTATCTGTACAGTAGTGCAGTCCATTGGTTACAGTGGTGTTTCTCCTGACTCAAATGTACACAAATGGAACAGCACCAGCCCTTCAGATAACCATGATTTATGACTTTCCTGGCAGTCACAGCAGATAACGGCGCTGACCTATACCTTCTCCTGTTGAAACACCTTGACATTTGTGACACAAGATATTCTCCTGGAAGTGATAGATATGATAATTCTGTATCAAGCCTCACAAATGGATTTTAAAAACTTGAAAACAATTGCATCTGTAGGTTTGTAATTTTTCACCTTTTCAGGGTTCAAACTGGACTAATTTTCTATTCCAACCACACAACGTTAATGAAATAATTTACAGAAATGTTAGTATTTTTCAAATGTTTTTTGTCAGAATCCTATCTTTTCAGTAAATGGAAATACTCAAGGTAGTTCATACTATTTCAGAAAGACTTAAATAAAATTAAAGCCCCATCAGAAAAAACCCATAATCCTGACTTTGCAATGAACAACCAGTATGTTATCCATTTATGTGTTCATTCTTTGAACAGCTCTAAATCCATTACCTAATTATTATCTAAAGAAGATAATATTGACAATAATTTCATCATCTGATTTTCCCTAATCTTTAGACAAAAAGAAATGTCTTTTTGCTTCACAGACAAAGTCTTCCTGGGGAGGAATCCACTTCTGAGGTTACTTCTCAGGATTCACCACTCCTGTCATTGGGCAGTTCCTGACCTCTGAAGGAGGAGAAGGAAGCCCACGCAAGCTGCCTTTCCATACAGCTGACACGTTCTGATCCCCAGAACCGCAGCAGTAATACAGCTGAATTAACAGAGGGTTTGTCTATACCACACGCACAGAAATTCCTTAACGGATTATGGAAAAAGTGGTTTCAGGGAATCTGTGCTGTCTGCTGAAAAAAAAAGATTTAATGAAGAATCAATGACCAAATTGAGCACTAGTCTCTTCTCAATGAAAGCCTTCTTTGAGTCAAAGTTCACCTCTGTGTTTGTGGCCAACTTGAGTGAGTTTAGAAGAGCAGCACCAGCTGAGGGGTAACTGCAGCACCATGTTTGGAGAATGCCTCCCGTTTGCTCGTGCTTTCTGACATTCCTGAGAATGGTAAGCACTTGAGATTGCCACTGCTGGGCATGCCAGCTGGCTGGCCCTCCTTCTTCTGTCTGCAGAAGAATTCTGGTGAGTGGAACATCTTCAAAATGTGTTTCTGACACAGTGGTGGAAGACTTACAGCTATTGTTTGAAACAGGCAAGAAGAAATAGCTATATGTGTTCTCCTTGTTGGGAGGAATCACATGGTAATAAAAATGTTCTGGATTTTCATTGCAGAAGGTTGGTGTGTTCTGAATCTTCGTGATGGAGACAACCTTAGCAGACTAATTTTAGTGGAAAATCCTGTTTTGACAACTGAGGAAACACAACAATTACTAATGCATTTTGCCACTTGAGTCTTTCTTGACAAACATGCCTGAGGATTATAATATAAATACATAACTGCTTTTCCTCATTTCAGCATGCCACTTGTGAACGATTTTGTCATAACAAAACCCATCTTCTCTGTTTTTCATTTATCTCCCTAAAATAGAAATGGTCTTTTTCCATTTACCCTGCTAGAATAAACATCTATTAATTCTCCCAGGTCACAAAACCTTCAGCTTCTGAAGGTTAGAAATGTCTGCACAGTATGCAACTCCTTTGGTTTAGTTCTGCCTTGAATCAACTCAACAGAAAATGTCCAAATATTTGCCCGGTAATGGGAAAAATGAATGTAATTGATCCACAGCTCTTATGTACAACATCAAAGTACTTAGAGACAAGAAGCTATTGTAAGACAGTGACTAATAACTGTATGAGGGGATTTCCATTAGCAGGCCCACAAGGAAGATGATTCTAGCCTGTGAGTGCCTTGTGAAAAGTTAAAACTGTCATGAACAATACAAGGAGTTTTTTGTAAAACAAAAGTTGTGGAAAAGGACATCGTATTTTATATGTATGACTTTGGGATACATCAATTAAGGTCAGATGCAATCATAAATTATTTAAATCCACTGAATCCTCTGTAAAATCCTCCTGTAACACAATTTAAAGTCTTCTAGCCCAAATCTTTCAAATAACTGTATTTTTGATAGCTGTGTAGATAGCAATAAGCAAAACAGAGTTACAATGATTAGCTCCAAAATCTCATGGGATGCAGTGATCCTTTCCCTTACTCCTGAATATGCAACCTGTTGGAAGAGTAGCTGTTCTCAGCACAGTGCTACTTGTGAGGGTGCCATAGGTGAATTCTTGAGGTACCTGATACTGATATCTAGACAACTTATTTAAGATGAAAGAAAACATAAATAAAAGACTGACCAGGGAGCTGATTCTTCCACCTTTGACTTTACTTTCACTTTGCTCAAAATATTTAAACAATTGAAGCAAATATCTGGCTTTGCAGAATCTCCTTCTCAGTTGTATTTTCATAGTTTTCCCAGACGAGAGTTGAATTTCCAATTTGATTCTGGTTTAGGAAGCCTATGCCATTGTCAAACTCTACTTAGATTATTATCTTAGACCCTTACAGACAATATTCATCTTTACTTTTGTAATCAAACTTAATATGCAAGGAACACACATTTCTTCCCTATGACCCCCTACATCATCAGAGTATTCACTGCTAAACCAGGCTTGGATTTTTTCCCCCCAAAGGTGAACTGTTCATCACAGAAGTACACATTCAGTGGAAGGGGGAAGAAAGAGCAAGACCATTCCTGTCTTTTCCCAGTCTTTGTGGATAGCTGAAATGTGGGACCCAGGGATCAGGCCCAGTCTTTGCCTGGAATCAGTGTGAAAAGAGAGGTAAAGAGCATAGTAAATCATTAGTGTCTTCTCCTTGCCTGAATTCTGCTGGGCCTGTCTGGAAGGAAGGAGATAGCTTGTTCCTTGAAAAGGCACATCACAAATTCTTCCTCATTTGAGCCAAATGCTCACAGCACAAAGGATTGCATTTTTCTGAGACAGTGCTTTGGATGTGCTCCCTGATGTGGTTCAGCTTCCTTGCTGCCCCTTATTTCAGCCCATGTCTTAACGGTATAATTTAACCTTAAATTAGAGGCATATTTTACCCTTGTTTTGTATGCAGAAATTCCTTTGATGTAATTGGGAACCCGTGCAAAGATGGAGGGTTTATCATGGCCCTTTGAATGCATGTGACATGGCAATTTGTCCAAGACATATTCTCATGCAAGAAGAATGGGATCCCATTGTGGGAAAATCCAGGGCCAAAGACTGCACAGAACTGACATCAATAGGATTGAACACAGTGTGAAGTTATGGCAAAATCTGATGTATTGGCTGGGGGTTTTTTATGCATCCACTACTCTCAGTGCTGCTGATGGAGAGTGGATATCATATTGTCTTGAGAAACCCTAACTTCTATTGCAAGAGGATGAAAGAGAGATGATCTCAAGAGTCTGAGTGACCATTTTAATTGGATACATGTGGGCAGAGTCCAATCCAAATCACACAGAAAACTGTAGAAGTAATTCTGATGGCTTTTGGATGAGCCCCACTATGAAATCTCAAAATTAGGATTTGGAATAGAGTCAGTGAGAACAGAAGTGGCTGTCTCACCAGATAAAAAGATATGACATAATTTTGAAATTGAACATGCTCTTTTCAATCAAAGCATCTCCAGGCTCTTTTGATTTTTTCCCCCCTCATTCTTTCTTAATAAGGCAAGTTTTGCTGACCTTTATGCAGCCACTCACAAGAAATTCACGGAAAGAATAAAGTTCTAAGCCCAAACTTATCTACAGAATTCTAAAGAAACCTGTAAATAGAGACACAAAACTTAGCACATCTTATTTAGGCAGCAATTTAAACAGTGTTGTTCCAGCCCTTTGCCTGTAAGAGTAGTCACATCTCCTTTGTGAGCTCACCATGGGGTCTTAATTTCTAGATACATTAAATTGCATTTTTTCTTTTAGCACAATCCAGGATAATGCAATGGAAAACAGGAGGGACTGGCTTCAAAGTTCTGGAGTTTATGAACGGCATGTGAGATAAGAAAATGTCAAGGAAAACAGATCATGGGCAGAAGCAGATGTTCAGCTTATGGCCACATCTTTGATCCTTGCTTCCTTGCTTGCATGTCTCTTACATGATGTGTATACAGAGAGAGTGTAGAGCCTACACTGCTAATGTGCAGCAGTGAGGGTCATCATGAACTCATAGGAAGATGGGTCTGTAAGTGGATTGAAAGGGGTCATAGAGTCAATATTTGCACCATTTTCTCATGAGAAAGTAGGTCCCATATCAGCTAGAGAGCAATCAGCACACAGCTTCTAGCCCATTTGTATAGTTAAATTTGGGTCAATAGCACTGCTAACCCTGAAGAAATATTTCAGTGTGTGGATGAGAGCTCCCTAGGAAAAATACCTGTGCCAGAGCCTATGGAGCAAACACCTATCTTAGGAACTTGAACAATGTGCCTGGGTGATTTATATCAGGATGAGGAGCTGGCTTCAACATGCAGAGGAAGAGAATTTTGAACATAAACAACATAAACGTTTTAAATTGGTTCAGACTTTTGTTAGAAAAGAAACACTTAAATTGCTTCAGAGAGCATGTGAATCTCCTTGTACCTGTGCATCAGCTTTCTGGATAATGTCTTTGGTATCTCACAGGTACTGAAGCTTGCCAGCTGCATGTTTCTGCAGCTGCTTTTTATTGAAAGACACAATAAACACTACAGTCGTGTAAATCCTCTATAAATAGTTGCAGCAAAAGCCATCCCTGCACCCTGTTCAAAGTTAAACATCCTACTAACTTCCTAGCCCCCCTCTACTAGCTTGTAAATTGAGTATAATACAAATAGTTACCCTTTTCTAAGGGATTTGGGATCATCTCATGAGAGGCGCCATATACTAGTAAAGTCCAAAACATTGAAAATAGTTACTTATTTATTTCTCATAATTTCTGAACCATCATTTCCAATTCACCTCTATTGTTCCCAGCAAGCAACTAAAATAATTAACAGCAGACAGCCTATTATGAAATAGAAAGTGCTTTGGTTACTTGCTATTTGTGGGTATGCATTGTTCCAGCATGGGAGCAGCAGTTGGGAGAATGTTTTGTACACTGCAGACATTTTAGCTCCAATGTTTACCATGTTCTGCATCAGGAAATTTTCTGATGTTGTTCAACTTCTCTAAAGTTCAATGTCCAAAATTATGTCACTTATAATGAATAACTCTGACTAAATAAGCTCTGTTTAAGTGCCATAATTTTACACCGGTTTAAGCCAACCTTTTTTCCTCCAACAGAATCTTTATCCCCGAATCTTTCTTTTACCCAAAGGAGCCCTTCAGTTCTTTCCAGAACTTTTGGGTCTATCACTTTTCAGAGATGGAGATCATCCTGATGCAAGACATATACCAAGCAACAAAACTACCAAGAAGTCAGCATTTATAGTGATTGTTGGGGTTTTTTTAAGCTAAAAGCCAAAAAAGTAAAACAAAGAAACCCCTGAGTTGTCCTAAACACAAATAATATGTAAGACTTGTCTGTGTGTGCTGAGACTTGAACTTTTCAGTGAGACATTACAAAGCAGAGGAAGGACTGCTGAGAGAGCAGTCACTTGTCTCTAGACAGGAAGAAGACTAATTTTCTCCCAAGTGTCTTACAGGTTAAGATATCACAATGAACCAAAAAATTACATTGCCTTCATTTTACAATTGTTTTGGAGTCTTGAAGAAAGGCTACTTGTGCCTGCAAGTTTGCATTTGTTCTGAGGATGTTAGTTATTCTAATAAAACATGTTAGTTCTATTCTTTGTTATTTCTTATTTTTCTAAGCAGAAAAGTTACCATTTCCAGGCAGATGATTTGAGTGGTCTTACTTGAAAGGAAATTTATGGCCTTGGGAATGGGGTGATATTTGGTACGGGTGTATAGGAGGACAGAAAAGAACAGACCATCCTAGGAAGGCTTCTCAAGGAGAATGACTAAAATACTTTATCTTCTGGGAGCACCACCATCCTTCCCCGACAAATTTCAGACCAGAGCCACCTAAAATTAGAATCACACAAAACTTTTCTAATAGAATGTCGTAGTAGAATTTTCTAGTTAATGTCATCTCTGGACACCATTTTGCTGAGGCTTCAGGCTTAGCTAAATTGCCTTACTCTGCTACCCTCAGCACTGCTGATGTTCTTTGCACATCTCAGTGCTGTGTTTGGGCAAATCTACCTAAGATGTCAAATAGAGACAGGGAGCTGTGGCAGGCACTTAGCACAGACACAGAATGCTTTCCACGTGGTATCAGCTGCTGCTTTTAATTAACAAAGAGTTAAGTGTATTCCTACCCAACCTGAGAGGAGCAGCTTCACAGACACTCCAGCAGTTAATCCTGTGCTGACAAGGATGGTAGGCATCCTGCTTCGGTGACTGAAGAGCTCAGCAGGAGGTTATTATGGGATAACTGCTAACTTTTCCCTTGCAATCCCCTTGAAATGCCTCTTGGAGACAGAGGGTATCTGTTTGCTTGTTCCATGGCCATGAAACCCTGTAGTCCATCCTGCAGTGCCTTGCCAGTGCTCCTCAGCCTGGGCCACCTGTGACTTCAGGCCACCCAGGCCCTGCAGGAGGTGGTGCCTCTCCTCACTCATTGTGCCTTTGGGCTCCTTTCTGGAGCAGTTAACAGCTGGGATTGCCTGTCTCCTGGCAGCTCTCTGAAGACCACTAGCTCAATTAACCAAAACTTCGGTCCCTGAGGACCACAGTGGCACTTTATTGTTCAAATAGCTTTGGGGGATAATGACTCGAGCTAAGAGATACCCTTGATTAGTCACTGTGCCAAGTGATACTGATATAAGTATCGATACAAAAAAAAATACTCAAGGTATCAAATTTGTGGTTCCAACTTATTATTTTGTAGATTTTTCCATTTCATTTTCTAGATCATCAGTTAAAAGTAGGAGGATTTTGAACTGGACTATATAATTCTGCAAGACACAGTCCCCTCCCTGTTGACTTTTTTCCTTTCCTATTCATTGCCAGTATGGTAGAGAGGATGATTTCTCCCTAGGGAGAAATAATAAATGAATTATAAAAGCATGTATTGTAATTTTTTAGAAATGGAATACTCTTCACATGCCTACTGAGTGATGTGCATGAAAATCCATGTAGTGTACATGTTACAGAAGAAGGCTTTTTTTGTAAGACTTTTTTTTTAATGACCTGTGCTTAGAATACTAAAATTGAAACCTTGCTCTGGGTGGTCTTTATTTTTGGCTGAAGCCTCGTAATAGTTCCATAAATATTAATTTATGAAGAACGTAGAACACAAGTGAATGTAGAACTGACCACTTTTTTTGTGCTCTCATACTGCTTAAGCTGTATTATTATTATTATTTTCTTACAGAACAGTGGGAATACTGTTAAAAAAAATAAATGAGACTTTTATCATTGAATAAGTTTGTGGTTTGCTTATTTAGATGGAAAAAAAAAATCAACTGAGCACATGCAAATAACTTCAGAAATAAAGTTCAACAGTACTAGTTTTGACACCAGCCTCGTTTGTTTCCTCTGAAATGTTTAGCCGGTTCAGCAGCCAGATATTTCAAGAACAGCCGCACAAGTGAAGATTAAATGTGTGTGTTTTTATAAAACAATGACATCTTGTTTTCAAAGCCCTGCAAGCTTAAAATGGATATTAGAGCAGTCACATACAAACTGCAGTTCCCAAGGACAACTGTTTAGCTTAAGTGCCATTTAATGTTCTCCTAAATGGTTCTGCTGTTTAGTGTGCAATATATCTTCTAGATTAGACCTTTAATCCTTTACATTGTGCTTGCTGTGTCAAAGAGGGCTTCATGCCAACTTCTTCCTATTGGTGGGTCTCATTCTCTCTCTTTTAACAGGCAATGAAGAACATCAAAGTCTTATGTTTTGCCTCTTTGAATCCAAACAAGGAATCCAGATAAAAGTTTTTGTGAACTAAAAACTTTAAACAGTTTAATGTGTTTCCTCTTTGTTTCTGCTCTAGTTTTAGTACTTTTATGAGCACAAAGAAGTAGAAGAAAACCCAAAAATAGTTTATAAAGTGTTGGGTTTTTTTAAATGTAAAAAATTGATATAGATTAGTTGGATCCTTATGATGCTAGTGAGGACTCCAGCGTGCTATGGCTTTCACACCTCAATGTCTTAAGGTGAAGAGACACAATGACATTACAAACACAATACATTAAGCAGAGAAATTACCTGGTGCAACATGTTTAAGCAGAGCAGGGTATAAAACTAAGCCCAGCTTTGATGCTTAAGGCATATCAGTTTATGCTGAGCCAGCAGTTCCATGTACTAACCAGAAGAGCCTCATTACTGATGGATCTTAAGTGCAAGTACTGCTTTGCAGCATAAGTCAATAGTGGGTTTCCAGAAACTAGCTCTGAATTTCTTAGTCTTGGCTATTCTTATGTTTGCTCCTGAGAGGAAAATAAATTTGCCCTGTATGGCCTAAAAAGGAAAAACATCTGCTGGTATTATGAGCAGCCCTATTGTCCAAGCTCAGCAGCAGGGAGGTCTGCACTTGTTCAGTTCTGCTTTCCTGCTAAGCATCGAGAAAGCCTGTGGGAATCATTATCAAGGTTCCTGAGGGCAGCTGGGGAATGAATTCACCTTTTTGGTGCAGCCAGATAAGGACACCCCAATGTCCTGGCAAGTATCAACTTATCCTATGTACATGCAGGAGATCCACATTTGAGAAAAGGTTTGGAAAACATGCTCCAAAGCCAATGACGGACAGCAGCCATGGGTCCAGGGAAGGACGTGGCTCTGGGAAGATTTGCTGTGGTAGCTGGCAGCTGGAGGACATGGAAAGCTAAGACTCAGTGGGTGGTGGGGATGAAAAATTGATAGTGCAGCCAGAGCCCTTGGTTAGAAGAAATCCCAACTCACTTGGCCTGATTCATTAACCTGGACACCTGACTAAAGGAAAAGAGCATTTACCACCTCTTGCCACTCACTCCAGTTGCTTCATCAGTTACAAAATGTCTACACTCAGAGACCTGGGGCCTGACATTGCTTTCCATTTTTATTTTTGTTATCCTTACCTACAAACAGGTACCTTTGCTTTGCAATTAGGAACATTGAGAAAAGCACTATATTTCACCTCTTCTTTTTTTTTAAATACTTGCATTTCTGTTATTTATTTTGGAGAGTATGAGTAAGAAATACATTTCATATTTGGGACCAGATGTACACACACCCAGAAGCTGAAGTTTATCTCAAAATTTTTTAATTATCAGATGTTATTCACATTTGGACTTGAATATTAACAAAATCTGTGACCAGATGTCAGCTATCTAAGAAGAAACAAAGTCCAAGTAGCACTGACTAGGAAAGAAAACAAACCTCTTCCTGTAAGCACAGAACCTCCAGGTTTCCATCCAAATTGATGTTTCTGCCAGCACTGAGGAGGAATCCATTCAGTCCTCAAGTTTCTTGGTAGAAATTTTTAATTTTTTTCTTCTTAGGCTCATGAATGAAAAATAACATGAACTGTGTTCTCCCAGTCCCATTCACCTTATACTTGTACTTTGGTTTTACCAAGCACTGAAACCTTTCCAAACCTGGCTGGCAGGTCCATAAAAGAAGACATTCCAAACTTAAGCCTTTCCATTCAGAACCAAGCCTCAAGACCCAAGCCTACTCTAATGGCAATTTTTGGCCTCTGTCTGAAAACATTTTCACAAATGTAATTATCTTCTTGATACACTCAGCTGTGTGGTGATTTTTTTTCAACATGGTATTGTTGTAAAGATGTTGATATAGGACAGTTTCATTGTTGATGTGGCAGATGTCCTGTCAAAGGGAGGATGAGTCATGGTTGAATTTGTTGACAGGGTGTGTTCTTCTGTCCATAGAAAGTTGTGTAACTCCTGGCAGTGGCAGCCACAAAGCAATGGAAAATCAAGGATTAGCCAAGGTAACTCCTGACTGACCCAGGGAACCGCTGGCAGACAGGGTCACTGATCTCCAGCTAGATGTACACACAGCCCCCCTGGTGATAAGAGACTGTAACAAAAATAGACCTGTCAGGAACTGTGAGGCAGGATAGAGCATTCCCATTTCACTCCAGACAGAGGTTTTGCTTACCTGTCTTTAAAGATCTCCATGCAGAGACTCCACAGTTGCTTCAGGCAATCTTTCCCTGCACTTGACTTCTCTCAGTGAACATGCTGTCCCAAAAACATTACTCTGATCTTTCTTCCCACAGTATTTGATGCTCCTACTTGAGCACATAATTTTTTTTCCCTATCTCTCTTTCATGTGGGAATTAGCTTGTTCCCTTCCTCCTTGCAACAGCCTTTCACATCCTTGCATACTGTTTATCACAGCTCCACTCAGTCCTCCTTGCCCGTGCTAACAGACAGAGGAAATCTCCAGTTAACAGGAAGATGGTGTAGCTGCCTTCCTATCAGCCCACCCTCAGCTTCAGTGAGATAAGTAGGATTTGGAGCTCTGGTGAATTTTGACGAGCACAACAGCCCCTTGAGGGGCTTTCTGAGATAAAGCAGTGGTGAAGTTGTTCTAATTTATCTTGGGGGATATAACTGGATAGTCCTCATAATCAGAGTGGGCGGCATATAAAGATAGCTGGGCCGTTCCTCCTATGCCCCTGGTTTGTGCTGCATGCAGCTCAGGAAATCCACAATATTTACCCACAGTAAGGTGGTGATTTGACAAGTTCTGCCTGAAGAATTGTTCACAATATCCAAAGACTTACGCTGTGGAATACCAGCCAGGCTGATATCTTTCATATTCTTCTCACAAGTTATTTACTTGTGTTATTTACCTGGGGATACAAGCATCATAAAGTCACCCCAGCACAGCTATTCATTAACTTTTCCATAAGATAATTCATATATTTTTAAAAGAAGAAAATACCACTATGGAAATTACCTTTCACATACCACCAAAATCAAATAATGTTTAAACTTCGAACTTGACAGACTTTAAATTCAGTACTAGCAAATTTCTGTATTATGTAAAATTGATAGTCAAGTTAGCAAAGCTGCATATTAATGAGAGTGTATTGGTATCAGTTTTCAAACATTGTTCTGAAATTTTACTTAAGTATTTTGAGTTCAGCTCACTAATATAACTTGGCTGCTTTGTGGAGCTCTAGTGATGCAAACAGCTACAAACCAATTTAAATAGTTGGTTAACCTCAGTTTATGACTTCTTTGTGCTTCAGCAGTGATGGGAAACAGCCAGGCTGTATCTGGTTCTCCATCTCTTGCTAATCAAAGGTATCCAGTTGCCTCCCACTAAACCTTTTTTTTTCTCTATAATATACCTTAATCATAATCTTTGTTACCTATCTTCTGATATCTAATAACTTTAATTTATAGTAAGCTTCTGCCTTTAAAATTCTACAATGTGATGGAGACTATAAATTTATATTATATTTATATACTAGTGGATGTACTGAGGAGAGACTTGAAAAAAGCAAACAATCTATGTCTTTTAGAGGAAGCCTTTTAGATATCTCCATTCATTGAAATAGCACATTTAAGTAGAAAACCACACACTAAGCATTTTCTGTTCATGTGTGTATGAAGGCATAACTGTAATACTCTTCAAAATGCAAAAAAAATATTCGAAGATAACATCTTTGTTAGTGCCTAGGCTTCCCATCAGCTATAAAAAAATGAAAGGGACAGATGCACCAGATGTAAGCATGGAACCCTGTTAGTGGTAGCCATAACAGAGAAGTGCATTCATGTGAAACACACCATTGTGTGCATTCTGAGGCCTGGAGAATTGCTGAAGTCTGTGCTTTCTTCCTACGCACAGCTGCAAAGATAACACTGTCTACTGTTCAAGGGCTCTGTGGGGAATTCCTCGTAACAGTTCTGCTCTTTCAATTCTTATTAAGGCTTACATCCCCATTTCAGCTGATGATCAACTCACTATCTGGGTCAACTGCTGGCATAAATCCCATTAGCAATTATAATTTTAGCTTGGCAGTATCATTCCTATAGTGAGAGAGCAAGTTGGAGCTTTACAGTGAGTCTGGCTGGATCATTTTTCTTTTTTCTGCCCCTATACTACATGAAAGGATTTCTCCATGCTTACCATTAGCTGCTAAAATTTCTGTGATGATGATATACTTTTATGGTGCACTAAAATAATAAGGACAAAGACACATGATACCCTTGAACTGAAAATACTTTGAGGAAGAAATATAGATGCACAGGCCCTTGTCCAAAGCTTACTGAAATCACTGGGAGGCTTTTCAATAAATTTTAACAGATTTTGGATCTGACCTTATGTTATTTATTAATGACAAAAACAGGTGATGCACTTTCTCCAGTTTAGACAAACCTTCTGAATTTGCCAATTAGAAATTCAGCAGGAGTGGTACCTTCTGGTTTCTTTCAGGAACAACTGCTCTTACTAATAAATGCTTGCACTTCTAGTCTGTAACATTTACACAGTCACCACACATTAAATTGAGTGTCACATTAGAAACAGTTTTTAGGTCACCTGAGCTTCAGTGATAGATGTCTTTGGAGATCAATTCTGTCAAATTGTGCTTCTCTAGATTCCACTTCAGTGTCTGAAGAGTTGCAGCAAGTGTTTGGAAAACTCTTAGTAGGCCAGCTACAAAGGGGTTTCTAAAGATTTTTTTAAGAGAAACCATACTTTGGACTATGCAGCTGAAGAGCATGATCAAAGTTTGGCAAGGAAGATCTCTCAGGTTTTAATGGAGCCTCCCAGTGGGGAGTGTGCTTTGAGATAAGAGAAAAGTATAATGCTTGTTTGAGAGTGTTAGTGGTCAGGACTTCATTTCTATAAAAAGGAGATTTTAAAAGGTTTAGGCTTTGCAGTCTACATCTGAGTTAAAAAAAGAGAAAAAGAAGAAGAAAAAAAGACTGTCTCCCCAAGCTTCTGATGGGGGTATCTATATTTTTTTTTTAATCAAAGCAGTTGAAGATGTCAGCCTTGCATTGGCCTACCTTAATGTAAGAAACAGAAGTCCACGTAGAGACTGTGGATCAGATTTTTCTGTCAGTAGCATTTATTTAAATGGACATAATTCTGCAAAAGAAGTGTGTTTAGCTTGGAAAAAGAGGGTGGAAGTGAGAAAAGAATTAAGTTCTTTTTTTTTTTCTTTTTCTAGAAAATGTGCAGAATATTTGGGATGTGAAAGTATGCTACAGAAGTGTTTGCTATTGGGTAGTGCAGTAAATCTTTACTCTTTGAAACATTAGGGTCTGTTAAAAATTAGCTATAAAAACCATTTTGATTATCTTAGTGCATTCACTGGTTTTATCATATCCTTTTGTTACTCCAACAAAAATTAAGTAGCTCATTATTCCGTGTATAAAGTTCTATGAAGAGTTTTGGACTATAGTCTCCATGTAATTATTAGCTCTTGCCCTGAAAGGCCATGGAGGAAGAAATCTGTCAGCCTGTGAAAGCTATGCACTATGTATGCTTCAGGAATAAACTTATCAGCAAGGGTAAAATAAGGATTTAAATGAAGAGAAGGATGAGGCAAAGAGATTTCCTTTTCATTCACTAGCTATTCAAAGATGTCAAATAAATAATCTCTGCATGGCTTGAAATACTTCATTTGAGATATTAATTCATTTGCTATTGAAGCATTTAGCAAAATCGTGCAGTTAATCCAGAAATCATCTCCAATAAACTCACTATGGATTTTTACCCTTATTCCCCACCAGCACAGCCATTCGGATAAGAATGGAAGCTCAATTTTTCAGGAGTCCCCAGAGAGTTTTTGAGTGAAGCTTCATCTGTATTAAAAAACCCCAAACAAACCAGGAAGGTCAGAGAGTGACTACAGGAGGATATGCTGCATTCATTCTCGACTACACTCTCTTCAGTTTCCAGAATATTTGTTTGTCTCCTTGGCTGACAAAACTTAGAAAGCTGAGATGCAATGCAAAAAGACACCCTATCTCATAACAATCACACAGCTGTAGGATGTTCTATATGTTTCAAGAACTGGAGTTGCACAGAAAGGAATTACTTGAGATGTATTATGTTTGCTGTTTTTTAAAATTGATACAAAAATCTGGGATTTTTCTGGACAAGAGCCAAAATCTCTTCTTCCAATATCCTTGAGTTCGACAGAAATTCTGAATTCAACTCCAGATGTGGATAGGAGAGCTAATCTCACTTCTTGCTGTGAACAACTCACTGAAAAAATAAAATTCAGTAATCTAAATGAATTTGAATTTTTACAGTCAGCTGATTTGTATTCCTTAATTAACTCTTTCATTTGGAAAACATTTCAGATGCTGAATTGGGCTGTTTTTCAAATTTGTAGCTCTGTATTTCAGAACATTCTTCCTTGGTCAAATCTTTTCCACAAGATTTCTGAGTAGTATTCCTTGTTCTCAGGTAACATCAGCCTTTTTCTGAAATTTGTGTTATTTTCTTGGTTGGGTCGTAGCAGGTCAAGAAAAGAACACAAACAAAATGCGCCTTGCATTGATCCCTCATCATCTTTTTCTTAAGGGCGGTAATGAGATTATTCTGAGGACTATCCATCATTCCTCTGGGGGTCCAACCACTTCACTTAGTTTATGATTTGCTGCCACTGAAGCTGTACCAGCACAACCTGAGGTGTTGCTCTCAGGTTGACAGTGACAGACTGTTCGCTATGGGAACAGCAACATGCACTGCAAGGCATATACTGACGTAAAAGTCTGGCAAGATTTTATATTAAATGGCAGTAGATGGAAATAAAACTTCCATTCAGGGTCTAAATAAAAAAAAAAAAATCATGGGGCATAAATAATTTTGTTGGCAGGTCAGCACAGGGTTTCTTAATATTGTGACATCATTTTGTTGATTTGAAAGGAAATGTCTTGTAAATCAGATAAGAACTCTTCTCATCACTGTCCAAATGCATTTGAGGGCAGTGACAATAGAACTGGAATCAGATTTTCTTGTTTGTGTTCTGGCCATGCACACAGCATCTCTTCCGTTGCAGATATCTGTCAACAGGGTTGAAATGAAGTTCTCACTCATGAGAACTTACAGGAGGTAGACTACAGAAAATGGCTCAAACAGCTGCTCACTCATGGCTCTCAGAGTCTCTCTTTTTCAGCTCAGTAGGATTCTAAAACTATGGATTTTATTGAAGATTTTTTAAAAAGCAAACTCTGTATCTTGAGTTCTGATGTTCTTTGTAATTTTTATGCTCCCTTGATAATGAGTATATAAGTTCAAACCACACAAATTCCTACTCCTGATGGTTTTGGAGCCCTACCTCAATGCACAATACAGCTGAGAAAACAGTTTAAGAAAATCTGGCATTCAACCGACCATAACAAGTTCAAATGTCTTTAAACAAGCCTAAATTTTTGGGCTAGGATGGGTCTTTGGGCCCAAATCTACAAGCCTACTAAGCTCATGGATCCAGACTTCCTTCAGTAAAGTTTAGCCAGTTTAACCACTCTGTAACTGAAACATAGTGCACACAGGCTCCAGACACAGTTTCAGTCAAACTTTGGGAAGCTCACAGTCATACCTGAGCTGTAAGTGCAATTTTTTTATTATGCATTGAAAATGCTGGACAGTGCATGGTCAAAATCAAGAAGTTTTCTTTTGTGCTCAGGAATAGGCTCACTACAAACTGCAGAGAGAGGGAAGAAGGGATTTTATGACCCACAGTACTATTGTGTGGCATGGGAATGGAAACAAGAGTTTCTGGACACAGTACATAACTCTGCAGCACTTCCCCCCATAAACCTGTGCTTGGATGTCCTGTGAGCACACACAGGCCTGTGCATGTGCTGACAAGCACAACTCAGGAGTATTTGAAAAGGGTTTGTGGACAGAGGGAATACTTTATCTCCACTATAGTTTACATTTTTATGGGAAGAATGCCCTTTATGCTCTACATAGCTGAAAGGGTTGATGATGGACTCACCAATGGGTGTTCTCCCACATTCATGGCTGCTAACTGTACCTAGCCTAGCATGCACTGAGGAAAACCTGATACACTTAATAAAAGAAGCAGAAGGCTTTTGTTTCCACAGAGGACTCCTGGCTTTACTGGTCAAACCACTTCCAGAGATGTCAGCAGTTGCAGAGCCCTTTCATATGCTGAAAATATGAACCCACACCATTCCAGGCAGCATTTGTGTTAGCAATGGAATTTTTAAATAGAAATAATTAGTTTTGCTGGCCATGGTTGTTACATCTGGCATACATTTGCCCCAGTGAACCCTATTTTTAAAAAACAAAGCATCTGAATTGAGGTTCCAGATTATACTAGTTACTGATCTTTGCAAGCCTAATCCATTCTTATGAACAACGCCTCTGTGGTGTTTTCTTCCCCAAAGGACATAATACGGGTGCAACCCAAGCTTTATTGTGCTTAATCTGAACCAGAAGTTTGAGCTGATTATTTTAAAAGGCATGCTGTTTCTTAAAAGTGATTTTCTTCCTGTCTTCATGCTGTGCTGATAAGAAGTTATAAGTGGATCTCTTTAATGCTCCAGGCTGGAGTGATACAGAAGAAGGCAGTTGTGCATCTGGGGGCTGCACAGCCCAAGGCTAAGCCAGTTGATGTAGCAGCAGCAAAGGATGCAAAAAAACCCCCAACACTTTTACTTTGAAGCATATATACCACAGCTTTTAATTTCTGGAATCAGCACATGTGGGGTGAAATTATTCCTGGTGCATAAAGGTGCTAAACAAGGACAAAGGGAAGATCTTACCCTTTCAGCACGATGACTTGGGGTCTGTAGTGCTGTTGACAATGACAGTAAGCCCAAAGCACAGGGAGGGCAGGGGTCAAGAGATGTCCCCTGCAACCTTTCAAAGGACCCTGCTGCCCAGCAAGCCAGTGGAGCCTCTATCAAACTGTCCTTCCCACCTCTGTCTTCTGACTGGTGCCCCTGGTGAGGCTGTAGAGCACCCAGGTCCAAGCTCCTTTATCTCTCTCCGCTAATGGGGGCAGTTCTTATGGCCCCGCTGTAGCAGCCTGGCTGCAGCTGCTGTGCCCTACACACTGATCATTGCAAGCACTGGGCCTGCCTCTGGGCTGATGTCTGTACACAGTAATGGCATAGTTAATACACAGATAGCATGCATTCATACTGCTGTCAGTGCTGGATGTGGGACAGCAATCCCCAGCAGTGAGGGAGTTGGCTTCAAGGTACATTCCTGGCTCATTCCAAACTCCCATTGGCCCAGATGCATTTAGGTTGCTGCGATGAATGGTCCTGTCTGTTGATCTTCCTGTAATCAGTTCTCTCTACTAGACAAATACAGGTACTATAAAACCTAATTAGGTGTTTTTACTGTTTAAATACATTTGTCAGTAGTGATGTGCCCTCTGGTTCAACATACAATATTTACAAGTCGTAAAAGTCTCTTTTTGGTGATAAAAATGCCATTTCACATAATACTCTTAGTTTTTAACTAGCAAAAGCAGACAGAGCAATCTTCACAAAGCCTGGATTGTCAGACTCCCTCTACTATCAGCAGGTACTAGAGTAATTTCATCAGCTGCTTTAGAAATCATTATTGATTCTCAAATCAGTAGTCAGGTCTGTTTCTATTTGTAATCCAATAACATGTACAAGTGATAAATTAGTAGATATCAGGTGATTTGTTAAACTCTTGGCGCCCCACAGCTTCATGTTCAGATATCCAGAGTGACTCTAATGTATCTTGATTATGCCTGCATCATATCATGATGTCAGAATGTTAGTAATCAAAGAGCTGGACTGAAATCACAGTACTGAGATCACATATGCACTTCATGTGCATATCCCTCCCAGCAGACCTGCAACCCCTATTATATCTTCACAAATGTTAAATGCACATTTATATATTCATGCGAATTAAACATAAGAATGTGAAGTGTCAAACTGCAGTCTCAATGTCATAATTAAGTCATTTTGTTAATTACTTTTCATACTAAATTTCCTCCGTGAGAAATTTCTTTCATCATTCATTTGCCCTATATTTTATTCCAGCTCCAAATTGCAAGGAAACTGGTAACAGATCTTCTTGTGTCCAACTAGTTGAAGACAGGAATTAAGATAACCAAACATAATCAAGTCTGATTTATCCACAGTTATGTAGTTTCTGTTATTTCTCCTGATTTATTTTTTTTTTAGCCCCTGGGATATATAAAACCAAATCTTATAAGAAGAACAGAAAGCTAGTGCTGTCCTTTTCAACCTCAGACCAAATTTTCAATGATTATCCAGTTTTAAGCAGAGCCAGATGAGACCTCCCAGTTTCCTGTTGGTCATGTCCTTGGTATCTTAGGAAAATACTGTCCTGTTACTTTAGAAACAGAAGTCAACAACAAACACTGAATGGAGGCGACCAAGAAAAGTGACAGAGTTAAATGGCTGTGTCATAGCTGGCAGAGAACCAGATGAAATTATCCAGGCCTTAGATAGCTGAGATCGAATATGTTCTCAGGCGAGTTGAAAAGCAAGAGGAAATTCCAGTAAATCATTTACTTAATAAGATCAATGTGCAACAGATATTTTTTCTCTCTTACAAAGTTAATATTAGTATTGTGTTATCATCCTTTTTTTTTTTGTCCTGTTTGCTAAGTTATCATGTAAGATGCCAACAGGGTCTGGCTCTGATTGGGATCTGACACTACTCATAAAAATTCTGTGTGAATTAGGAGCAACTGCTGCACCTGGCTGAAAAATTCAAACTCTTCAGAGTTGTGACCAACCTGTATTGGATACTTTACTCCTGTCAGGGTTCCCCAGTCAGGTGATTAGGAGCCAGGACTATCAGAACCTCCAGCTTCCCAAGTTGATCACATTCCTACCACTAAGACTTTCAGAGGTACTTCTATTTATTCTTTAAAATATTTGTGTTTAGCAAAAACCATAGAATTTCACTTTCATGAATCTGGTTCAGTGTTTTTTGCTTATTACTGCAATTTGAAAGGAACATCTCCTAAAATCCTGCGATTTTTCACATATGTACAGTTTTGCCTCCTGGCCCTTTCAACAACCACACTGGAGTCGGTGGAATTATAGCTCCCTTGCCCAGTTAAAACTGCTCTACGTTTGTGGACAAATTCAAACCTTGTGTTAGGAAGCACAGTTCCAACCACACTTGTGGAGGTTTCAGAGTCTCAGATTCCATCCACTTTCTTGAAAGCATGTGGCAGGCAGCAGAGAGAAACCCTATTAATGCCACCAGTGAGAGATGGAGAGTAATGTGAGCTCAAATGTTCTTAGACACCAGAGAATCCACATGGAAGAGAGCCCAAATACATGCTCCAACCACCTGAAAAACTAAAGGACAAAGATCTATAAAACCTAACACGAGAATTTACAGGAAATCAGGCCTCTTTGGTCCCAGTATTCTCTGAACTACTTATTTATAGGCTCAATTTTCTATGTGCACCCTCAACAGCAGTAAGCAAGACAGTATCATTCTGTAGTCAAGGACATTGGAGGACCACGAGCACTTTGCAGAGCATCTCCTGACAGCGTTGTGCTTTTGCCTTCGTGTTCCACTGCACAGGGTACTGCTTTGGGAATCGAGTGCCAAGGATGAAAACCCATGCCAACAGAAAGAAACCTCTGCCATCAACATGCAACTTCACAATTGCAACCCCCACAAGTTCTTGTCACCCCTTTGGAAGTGTTTGTATTTGGTTAGTCTGGTCAGCCATCTAGAACTATCCAGCAGGCAGTGGGAAGGGAATGAGCTGGCGGGGGCAAACGCCTGACACTTGCCAACTTTGACCAAAGCTTCCTGTGCAATTTGGACCAACTGCTTCTGAGATCTGATTACTGCTGTCCTTCCCCCACCTTCAGGCTTACTGTGAGTAAAAATTGGGTGGCGGGAGGTTTGTGCCCGTGCATGTTTTTGCTTAGCACCTAGGGCAAAGGAGCCGGAATACAGCTGAGAGACTCACACTGCTCTCCTTTGGAACCACCAGGGGCTGATCCTGCCTGGAAAAGGAGCCTTGTAGAAAACAGTGCCAGCCCCTGCCAAGGGAAGGGAGGAAGCCTCACAGGGCAGGGGAAGGGTGTCATTCCACTTTATTCTGGCTTCAAAAGCTCATGGACCTGAAGCCTGGTGATATTTACAGAGTTCCCAATACTTCCAGATGAAAACGAAAGAGGCAAGCAGTTTGAAGCTCCCTGGCTATAAACAAAAAAATCTACAAGAGTAGATCAGTAAATGAGCAAAATATACTGAATATAAAAGATCATCAGGTCTTTATTTTCATTTTCTTATACTTAAAATGATTCTGTGGTTATTTTTATCCACTCAGTAAAACCTCTCAAAAATGTAATGATGTGCAGGCATTTGGAAGCTTTTTTCCTGGTTGTTTATTTATTATTTAGCATAATCCCAAGCTGACTTTAAAGATCCAGCTTTTTAGAAAATATTCAATGACCTATATATTTCCTTTAAAATGACAGGATAAAAACACATCTGTTATGTTAAAAAAAAATAAAACAAAAAGAAAAAAGATGGCTTTCTTTTGGAAATACACTTTATACATGAAAATTAAACTCATGAAATCAGTTCTTCAGATGAAATTATTCTACTGTAGGTATGTCAAAGACAATGAGATGACCCATGGGATGGAATTTCAGGAACAGCTAATTATTTGCTCTTTAAAAAATACCATTTCCTTTCCTTAATGAGCCAACTTTCAGGAAATGAATACAGAGAAGGGAGAAGAGAGGAAGAAATACAGTATTCTGGAAACTAAAAATCTTGTTGGTGTTCTTTCTGCAATTTTTGTGGCTAAGACACTGAATGGATTCCATAAGTGGGATTTTGTCAGTATGCCAAATCTACATGGTCTTCTATCTTTTAAAAAATGCCTTTGATTTTCACAGACTCCAGCCCAGCTTGGGACTTGCAGTTTTTTTTAAAAAAGCATATCCTGCTGCTACAGGAAATATTTTTCTCAACACCACTGTATTTTATTGTTTTTTAATCATATTTAAAATGAATCTTACAGAAATCCCAACAGTACTCTTACACATAACACAAAGGAGTTCATTTCACCTATTTACAGGAGAAAACTTGACAGAATTAATGCATTTGGAAATGACGTGAAAATGCAAAATGGATTTAAGTTTTTTTAAGGTGGTCAAGTAGTGAATGTAGTAGGATATGAAACTATTACTTTCCTTCACTTTTGGAGAAAGACCATACAACATACTGAATACAGGGATTGGTTATTTTACATGGGATTACAGAGAGTACTACTTCATTTTTCTAGCAGAGAAACTTATTGACACTGGATAAGGCAATTCCAGAAAGCTTGAGAATTCACTATTGGGCCAAAACTAAATCTCTGTGTTTGCATATAACCACACACTGACAACACTCAGGTCTGAGCAGTTTAATAATCTTTACTTCTTGTAGTGGGCCAAGTTCAGATTCAGAAAACCCTTTTTGCAGATGCAAACGTGTGAGCAAAGATCTGCAGTGAAAGGTTTGGGTTTCTTTTAATACATCATCCCTATTGGGTTACTTACAAGTCATCTGCAAGAAACCCAAGTTTGCTGTTATTAATAAAGGGGTTTTGAGAAAGAATTACCAGGCAACCATCATTACTGAAGAGTGCTGGGCTACTGAAGTATGGGGCTGCAGCAATAGAAGGTTGTTACAGAAAACCACAGTGGTAATCAGCTAGTGCAGTAGTTTGTAGAGAATGGTCTTAAATCAATAATGTAGTTCCATATAAAATGTGAAGAAAAAACCCGGGATTATTGGTATTTTTATTGGTGACATGTGACCTGTTTTATGCAGTGTATATTTTCATCCTGTAATCCTTTGCTTCACCAGGTCCCAGGTCAGTAAATCACTCAAAAGAGTCATTCACTGCATCGGCAGAAAGTTACCAGCAATAATGGCCATCATTTAATCCTGGCAGCAAATTAAAACATCTTGTCTCTGATCTAGAGAAAAGCAGCCTCATTACATTAAGCCTACCAGATTACCAAGCCAGCCCTCCATAAGTGATTCATATGGAAAAATGAGAGAAAAGAGGTACCAAGCAGGCAGCCCACATTGCTCCTTTGTTTACTGTAAGCTACAGAAGCAGAGATGACTGGATGAACCTTTGGGTTTTGTTATCTATTCTCTAGGAAGTCCTTGTTTTCATGGGTCAAAATCTCTCCTGACAGGGTCCATTCAACTGATAATCATCACTGTGGGCCTCAGTAAGCCATGGGGTATCTTAAACCCTAAAGGGATGCTTAGCATATTCTGAAAGACTAAGCCGTCAGGAAATGTTTTCAGCAAATGTCACTCAGGTTTCTCAAATTTACCCAAACTGACCTTGGTTCTGAAAATCAGGTATTTAAGAGATCCAAAGAAATAATGCATATCCTTTTCAGAGCCAGGTAACTTCGTAAGGAAGAGTTACTGCAGTTACTTATTGATTTTGACAAAACTGCTTTGAAATAAAACAGATTTTCCAGCACAAACTACATCTAATTTGTTCAGTCCTAATCAAACATTAGAGTATAAGAATTTGAGCATGGAGAGATGCAAGTCAGACTGTGAGTTTGGAGAAAGATGCTAAGACTGTAACAACTGAGTAAGCTCATGTGAACTTGGTTAGATTCAAAGAATAATTTTTTGAGCCAAATTTTTCAAATTCCAATAAATTTAGCTGTCTTGTTTCAAATTTTTTTTCCACTTGAACAAAACGCCATCTGCTTTTACTATATCAAATACCACAGTTCACTCCCAGCAAAAATGGGCTCTGTGGCAAAATAACAGAGAAATATATTTTTAAAAATACCTGTTCAGCATATTTGCTTTATTTTCCTTACTACTTTTTCAAATCATCATACCCTTAAGCTGATTTTAAGTGAAATCAGAAAACAGATCTATTTAAATTTAATGAAGTAACCCCTCATGGATGGTGAAATGACTTCCTAAGTACATTTTATGTTCTTTTGGTCCCTGAGTTTTTCATTTTCCACAAATGGAACAGATTTGCATGAGCTCACATGAACAGCTCTGGCTTGGTGAGAAGTGACCATGGCTGCCAGAGAGACTACTTAGCCTTTAGGTACCTCAGCAAGGTAGTGCTGTGTGTTTAATAGAACTAGGTGTAAAGTGATGGTCTTTTTTCACTGTTTATTGCTAAGCCAACCTGCTATAAAACATTGATCTCTCAGATACAGGAGACACATGACTCCCATGCCACTAGGTCCAGCAGGCTTAACCTGCTGAACTTAAAGTGCTAAAAGGACTTAAAATGTAATCATTAGTAGATTTTTGCAAGCAGCTGGTAAAACAAGACTTCTAGGCAGTCAGGGTGCTTTAATTTATTTCTTAATCCTGCCAAATCAGCAGAAAAGTATTTCAACTTAGTTCCACTTGGCAGACAAAAGGAAGGATTCCAAGGGGACAGCACAAGAGAAAGCATCCATGCAGGTGGAAAATGATAAACTCTGTGTAGTGGTGCCTACCAGCTCTGAGGTCCACATTTTTAATGTTTCTCTGGAGGGAAAAAAACCCAACCCCAAAAGTAGGAGAAACACTATATCTTGTTTTGGCTCAACTCTGCTAGAAATAAACCATTATTCTTTTCAAAGCACCAGCAGTGTTCTGCTCAGTCTTTCCAGCCTCTATTAAATCCAGCACATTGTACTGAGACAAAAGAGATCAGGGAAGTTCCCCCTTCCTTCCTCCCCGTCCAACTCAGAGCTCGTTTGTCAGCAAGAGTTATTGCCCTAACAAGCAACTTACAAGTCACCCGTTTGTAGCAGTTCACTTTTCACATTAAGGGAAGACATGGCAATGGGCAGCCTTTACAACCAGTTTTCCCATTGTTTAAGCTTGACCCTGCCAGTGTTTGCACACAAGATGTCAGGGTAAATGATAAGGACTGCACCTTTGAAGGCAAACAAAAACCTTCCATCCATACAATTTTTTTTTCCCCTTGGTTAGTCCTTCCTTTACAGATTTTTGGGATGCTGAAATACATAACGAACCCAATTTCTTGTCAGATCATCCCTAAATTTACAGGAAAATTTGTGGTGCTTGTTAGCCAGAGGTATTCACTAGGCTGCAATAATTGCTGTACAAACACATGCTACATACTTATATTTGTGATCTCATTTAGATGACCTGTTTAATTGAATGCAATCTACAGACTTAATCTCTTCCCATGTAGAGCACACAGGAAAACCTGGAATAACATCCAAAGAAGCAGAAAACTCTTTAAAAACCCAAAAAAAAATCCCAAACCCAAACAAACAAACAAGCAATAACAGCAAAAAAGCCCTTGTTGCCCCTGAAATCATAATGTGAAACTCTGACTGACTGGACTGATGTTACCTGACCTGATATTCAAGTTAATTCTCATTAATTAAGTAAGCTATTACTTGATTGACTGGCATATGATATGAACCTAAAAAGTGACGTGCAGTGACACTTAAAGAAAACTTACAAGAGGAGTAAGAGAGAGGACATGAGAATAAATATGTTGAAATATTGTCTAGGGAGGTTTTGTTGTATTCCTTCATTAAAACATTACAAAAGATCTCCAAGCCATTTGCTTTCAACGCTAAAGGAGCGCTGACCAAAATGCATGTCATGCTTTTAATATTATGTGCAACAAAAGCCAAACTTGGAATGGGCTTTAACTGCCAAAACTTCCTGAGTGGCTGCAGAATTCCTGGATGCAGGTTCATTAAGCCTCCTCTGTTACACCATACAATTTGCTCAGCTGGTGAACAGTTTCAAATCCACAAAGATCTGGCAGTCGAGTCAAGCCTTACCATCTCCTGTGCCCAACAAGCACACTGCAAACCAGTGTGGTTTTTCAGATGTTGCTCAAGGCATATTCTAACCACAGCTGATGTTGCAGAGATAGAGTTAGCAGTATAATTTGGCTCATGTTATTTATATTGTCAGTGATGATGCATGAAATAAAAAGACCTCTGGAGGGCTTGGGGAGGTTTTAGCTTGGAAAACTGAAAGCTTTCAGCTGAAAAGTGAGTAAATTGAGTAAGTATTCAGTATATATATAAGTATACATAATTCCCATGCAATACTTTTTAATGGGATGGGACATTCCTCAAGAATGTGAGAAAAATTAGATAGTCACCAGGCTGGACCAGTATTCTTTCATACAGAAATTAAACAAACTCAGCACAACTTTGACTACCTTCTTTGCAAGTGGGCTACACACTTGGTCATAATGACTGCACAAAAATTTGTGAGGAAGAAAATTAGGCTGAAGCTCCACATAACAAAGCAGAGTTCAATGGCACAGGAAGCCTCAGGGAATGAATGTCTTAGAATGAAAACGATCACTTATTAAAAAATTGTTAATCTGTTTCTATTAGCATTCTGTATGATTTTCTACCAGTACAGCAGAAATTTTGGCTACGAAAAGGAAACATGAAACTTCTCCTGCCTTGCCAGTTTTAATCAAATGTGGAGCTCAGCCTGAACCTGTGCAAGGCTGAAATGATGATGATGGAAGTGAAACTGGCTGTCTCCCATTAAAGGCCTGCAAGCTTTTTTTTGTTAAGGTTGTATGAAGCCTTGAAGTCTTATCTGACTCCTCACTGGGTCTGGATGACTGGGCACCTTCCCAAAAATACCTTCTCACATCTTCAGCTTTATGGGGAGTTTCATCCCTTCCTCCTGCTGAGGCCACAATATCCTCTGCATTTGTTACCTGATGGCTGTGTTATTAACAACCCCCAGCTCCCCAAGCCAAGAGTAAGACAACGTGCTGGCTCCAGATGTGGCAGAAGGAGCCCATCTGCCCTGTGCCTGCCTTAGATCACTGTAATCACTTCAGGCCAGTGCTCAGCTCCTTTTTTCAGCTCCAGGTAATTCCTGATGCCAGTTTACAGCCTTTGGAGAATGAAGGCCTGCTGCAGTTGCAAACCACTGAGGCTCACAACAAAGACTTTGAGATGCAGGTTCAAAAAAAATTTTTTTGAAGGCAATCCAGCATTGTAAAAACCTCTCTCTGAATGTCAGCTCAATAGAGACTCCAACCATCTTTGGAAAATAAAGGAAATCTTCCTCCTGAAGAACACTTAGCATCACAAGCACTGATTGCTTCAAGATTCAAACCCTTTAATTTGCCTTTTCAAAGAGCTGCGCAGACCAAGTTTTGACCCACCAAAATTAAGGCAGAAATGCTAGATAGTAAAGAAATTCAGTAGTTCTTTCACTAGAGCTGCAGACTGACAAACAAGGTAAATGGTAAAGGCCAGAACTCACTGGCTTCAGGCCATAGTTCAATGGTACAAGTTCAGCTTTATATTCCTAACTTCTAACACCAAAGAGAGGTGACAAAATTCACTTGTCTGGTGTAAACTTGCTTGACCAATGCAACTTCTGATGGATTATCTTTGCAACAACAGCCTTCAAACTTAATCAGGCACCAACTTTCACCACACTGCCAAGCAGAAAACTATCAGGAAAGCATACAGCCAGAGTAAACTCTGTATCATGTGCTCTGCCAAATTTCACAGAAAAGTGATCCTATGCACTAATTTGGGTCCAAATTTCACTGCTAGATAACTGCAGTGTGCACAGTTTCAACAGCAATGCTTCTGGAACTACCACTTATCTTGCAATAATTTATTTTTTCATCATGATTTAACTTCTGCTTAACTCTAATCTTCTTGTTACTGCTCAAGTGTTTCACCCTGTGTACATCGTTACGAGAGTCTTCCCCAACCTTGTGTGGATTTATACGGACAAACAAATAGATGCCTGTGTATATTGTGCCCTATCAATNCACCCTGTGTACATCATTAAGAGAGTCTTCCCCAATCTTGTGTGGATTTATACGGACAAACATTGTGCCCTGTCAACTGGGGAACAAAGGTAATGCTTATACTTTTCTCTGTATCTGTTTAAATTTTTTTCTATGGAGTCACAGATCAAACCAAGCACACAATCTGACTGATGAAATGGCTCATCAGACATAATTTGGAGGCTGCTGCTGTTTCCCCAAGATCTCTCCTGTCGGTTGCAAACCTTCATGCTTCTTTAAGACTTCTTTTCAAGCCAACTCCTTCATTTTTACCAAAGTTTTTCCTCTAGTTTCCCATGTACTGTTCAATTTGGCTGTTCTTCCCCTGTAACCCCATGGCCTGGGGGCAAATGGTGATTTGGTCCCCCTTCTGAGAGGCACCCCAAGTATAGTGGATCCCCACGTGCTGTAGGTGCTCACACTCCCTCAGGGTTTGGGGTAACCCCTGGGCAGGCTGCACAGCACGAGCTGTGATTGCCTTATGTCCCCCTCCCTGATAACCCTCCTGAGGCACTGAGGTTCAAGGTCCTGTGTTACCTGAGCATTTGAGATCTTCAGGTGAATGGAGTTTCAGGATGATGGTTATTTTTAGCATTTTAAAAATACTAATGGTACCAGTTCTGTGTAGCTGACTAATGTGGGCTTTGCAGTAATGCCTGAAAATAGGTAGAAAGGAGCAGTACTCTGTTCAGGCTGCCAGACAGCCAGAAACCCTGAAAAAGCATCAAAAGGAATCTGCAAATTTGTCCCAGAAAAAAATTCAGGTAGAAAAACAGGAAATGTCTGTGGAAAAACAGACATATGGGAGCTCTAGTTCTTCCATAATCTTCTAGTAGATGAAGTCTGGGCAAAGAATTCGACTTCTTACAGGGTGAAGTTTTATCAATTTACTAAAAGAGTTTAATGATGTGTGAAACCTGGCCTGGACCCACCTAGGCCTTCTCACCTAAAAGCTGCTCATAGAACAGGCTGCCCTTGTATGTGTATAACAAAAAGATGGCTCACAGAAGAATGGGCAGAGAGCATTTATTTGTACCTGTGAATTCTTGGTGTGAAGATACCATATAAATACACATGCACACAGAAGTGAAAATTGCTATGGGTTATGAGGTTCTTAAAAAAAAAAAAATGTAGCCAAAGAATACTTATATCTATGGGTCAATTCAGATGGCTTTGCAAAAAAACCACCAAACCTAAAAAAAAATCCAAAAACCCCCAAAACAACAACACAAAAAAAAATATCTAAATTTTATGTTTGAAAAGATTCAGTTCAACAGCCAAAGTACTGAAGATCTGAGTTATTGTTTTAAAGCAGCTGTCTAACAGAGCTGAAGATACCTTAACAAAGGGGATGGCTGAAGATACAGCTCTTGCTCATCTTCCAAAGTACTGAAATAAATAAAATATTTAACAGAGAGGACTGCAAAATTGGCTATTTTACACAACTCACATTTTCAGGTGAGATGTTGACAAAGCCTTTACCTTACTGAATAATTGATTATGTCAGTTTTAATGAAGTAAGATGGACACACACATTATAAAAGACTTCTAGTGGATAGACCAGGAGGACAGGTTATAGAGAAACACAAACAGAAAAGCTTGGTTTATTGCACTTAGATTATGCCAGTTGTTCAGTGTTGTAGGTTCTTCTTTATTCCTCCTGCAGCAAGAGTCAAGAACCCTTCAAGAAATAATCTAAAATGGCAAAACTAACATTTTTCTTTACCTCTACCTGGCAGATCTTCAGAGAGATGTATTTACTGGATGGAAACTTCCTGCCTGGATTGGCTGTTCGTTAGTATGAGTAATGAGCAATCCATTCATCATTATGGTTAGCAAGTTTTCCATTTCATCCTCACCCCTCTTTAAGTGCATGATTTAATTCACAGCACATAAACATTTACGCAGAAACCTTGTAAAAGCAAACCCATGCCCAGTATTTTAGTCATATGTATATGAGAAAACTATAGGCAGGTGGAGAAACTCAGCTTAAAACAAATTCATATCCACTGTTTGTTCACAATATCTAATCTATTCTGTGTCTGTACAAAATTTACATTACTCTTCTTCCTTTTCTCCCTTTCACACATGGATATTTCACATTTGGCACTGCTTAGAGAGAGAGAGCTGCTATGTACCTCAGAGGAAATTTGCTCCTGAAACAAAGATGAGCTCTGGGAGAGGTTGTTTTATCAACTAGGCATAAATCTTGGTATGTCCCACCTTCAGGTTCCTGTGCTGCTACCTACCTTGACCCACATCACTTTGGGGATGCCGAGCTGCAAGAGCTGAGTGGGTCTATGGGCAGGAGGTGGCTCGTGGTGTTTGAACATCCAATATTTATCTCAATACAGAAGCAATGGTCTTCCTGTAGGAGGATGGATGAAATATTTTTAGCTTTCTTCAGCTTCTTTTCAATGGAGCCTTTGAGTTTCCTCTTGCTCCTCTGAGCTGAGGCATCTCATGGCAACAATGACTGTGTGGACAGGTGCTTGCCCTTTCTGCACTGTGAAAAGCAACAAACTTTACAGTTCAGAACAGTGGGGCCTCTAATTGCATCTTGGAACATAAGTTTTCAGCCACCTTTCCTGGGTTTTTCCTTTGCCTCCTCACAGGTTAGCAACCTCATTTTACAGCCAGTGCCCTTGGGGCAGAGGTAGCCAATCTTGCCCTGCAGTTCCAGAGTTTGGGAAGCTTTCCATGGATTTTTAATGACTGTTTTAGTTTACTGTGCAGCTAAACATGCAGCTAAACACGCAGCTATCCTGAGTGAGCACTTAAATGCTCTCTCTTGACCCTTAAAAAAAATCAACTGTTCCTTGCCATAAGTAAATGCGATTTCCTTTCCCATTCCCCAAAATCTACCCACAAAGCTGATGCTTGCTTGGTGCAAGCAGAGGGAAGTGGCAGCAAGAGCCCTGAACTGCAGGCAGAGCAGCGAGGCAGAGCAAAGCAATACTTTTTCAATGAATACTCACTGAGCCAAGAATGCTTTAAACACTCCTCCTCCATCACCTTTCCTTAAAATTGAGATTATTAATGAGTCACACTTACATTCATATTCTTCAGAGCACTGCTGTAGAGAGAAACAATAGCCAGGTCTCCCTCTCCTTCCTCCTGGGTGGGCAAGCAGCACAATACTAAAGTATTATCACATCAACTGCTGGGCTAAGAAGCTTGACCCAAAGCCCTGTGCCAGTGAATTATTTTCTCTTGACATATGGCTTAAGGCTGAAGGATTTGAACACTTAATTGGTGCATTTTCTGCAAGGCTTTAAAGGCTTGGCAAGGTGAGATTCCTGCTAATCAGTGATACAGCTGGGAAACAGCTCCTGCTGTGCATCACCAGCAGCCTCCACCTACACGAATTTATTGATCCCCCGGAGCTCAAGGGACTTGTATTATCTGAAGGTGTTAAATTCATTTCTAAGTGAAGCTGTCCAAGGATTGTGTTTCAAACATCCTTTATAAGTTGTATTCACTGAGACATGTAACAGCACTGATCTGTTAATGTATGTGAAAAAGAACAGCATGACCTTCTCTCTCACATTAAGGTCGAGGTGACTCTTTGTTAACCAGGAAAACAAAACAAATTCCCTGTAACTTTTTGCCTTTTCCTACAGAAGTTACCTCAGCCCCTCATTACAGGCAAGCATTCACAAAATCAACATTTTTACAGCACATTTTTTTGGCCTTGAAATTATCATCCCTCTCCCAAAAATACTTCCATTCTAAAGGTGGGTCATTAGATGAGAAATCTGGTAAATTAAATCATTCATTATTGACACTCCTGTAAAACAACTACTCAGAACATTCATTTTTCATTTTAATCCTGTCATTTTACCGTGCTTCAGCCTCTGACTTGCAAAACCATGGTTTCTGTAATAGTCCTTATATTTTTCTAGCATTTTACTTTCTCTGCAAAAACTTCTCAAAAGAAATTCCATTTCTTCCATTCTTACTGATTTACCACTTCTATCTCACCAGAAACTTTGTAAACATACTCTTCACTTAGCTCCCGTGAGCTGAAAGGACTTCTGGACATGAAGGATTTGCAGGACAGACACGTTATTGTTATTCTCTCTTTCCAAGAAAAAATATGTTTTCACAATGATCCAGCCAAAAATTGTATTTTTATGACAGGACAATAAAACTAAAGAGAGCAGTTACTGTTCCCATCAGAGAGAAGAGACTCTCCCTTGAAGATAACTGCATCCAACCACAAACTGACAACTATTCTTACTCATGAAAGATGTTGTCCTCATGGGGCATACCCCTGCAGTCAGACTTGCTCAGACACATTTAGAAATAAAATGATACAGTCTTGAAGTTGGGCTGCTTTGGAAGGCATTCTGCACATATTTGTATTAATTGAATAAAGTCAATCTAATTTAATTCTTTTAAACACATAAACACAGAAGAAGGAAGCAAAGGTTGGAAATGTTCAAGGAATGCATGCTGAGGGTCTCAGTTCCAAAAATCTAGGTATCAGTGTAAGTGCAATTTTAATATTTGTGATTTGTTTTTAAATTCCATTAGTTCCTTTTCTCCTTTTCTCTGCTAAACACATGCCTAATTTTGAAGATGGCACAACATTCCTCTGTCTGCTTTCTCCACTTACCTCCATTGGCCAGCAATTTTATTAAATTTTATAGACCTCAAGTCTACTTTTAGTCCTGGCATCATGTGGGAGTCTTGTGGGAGCTGGAAGGAGATGATCCTCACCCACAACAAAGACAGAGATAACACTGATCCTCTTTCATTCTCTCTTTACACCAGCATCACCCACGGCTTTCCAGCACCTCTCTCAAATTTGTAAGTGACAAAGACTCTCCAACAAAACCAGGCTCAGCGTCTTAAAATATCTTTGACAACTTAATTAACTTTGCACGCTGGCATCTCAGGACTGTCAATTGTAACATAGTTCAAAGATCAATTAAAAGATCAGTTCTTTTTCTCTGCATATGGGAAAGTATTTTTACACTAGCAAATACCAATTTACACTCATTATGTTCTGTGAATAAGCCTGCTGACACACCGGGGGTCCCATTGAAACACACTCTTAACAAATACAGTAGGTGTAGTGTTTACCCATTGCCTAACTGTGCTGAATAAGCCCTTTGACAAACAAAAGCTTTCTTGCTGGCCCTAGTTATCAGAAGGTGCATTACATGCACTCTGCTGCCGTCATTCACCACCTTTACTCATCGTCCTACCAAACAATTTTTAATTAGCAAAGTTTCCACACCATTAGAACTAAATCCATCTGAGCAGCAATGGAGTAAAACCACTGCTGTGAAAGATTTTGTGTATTTTTCATACCCCCAAAGCATCTTGCATAACCCCAACATCCTTTGGTTTGTATGATTTTCTGCTTTTACATGATGGGTAGAAAATGTTCAGGGTCTCAGGACAGCAATCCAGCAGGGGGGCTGGCTTGGCAGGACTGGGTGCTACTGGGGCTGCCCTTTACAGCCTCTCTCCCTGCCCCTGGAATCGTCAGATTCTGCCTGTGTGGGAGCCATTTGTGATAAGTGCACATCCTTATATTGGTAAGCTGTACCTGGGGGCTGTTTGTGTGCCTCCCTGCAAAGTGGTTCTCATGGCACATTTTGAGTCATAACAGCCCTGTGTCCTCTCCTGGCAAGGAATTCCTGCCTCAGTAAGGTTAATTTCTAGCCCAAAGCCCAGCAATATCAAAAAAGATAATCTTTTAGACCCTCCCATGATTTACACCATATTATGTTTATTAATGCATTTGGTTTTTGGAGAGCAAATGAGGAAATCAGTGGTGACATTCCAAGAGTTCATGTGCTTAGACCTGTACTGTGGATGTATATAACATCTACTGTCCACCTGAAGGATTATTTTTGCTTTTCTTACAGGCTCTGTGATGCACAGCTCTGATGCTTCAGTTTGTAACACTGTGCTAAGTCCTGCAGTCTTTTGACTTCTCACCAATCTCACACTCTGCCATAGGTTACAAAACTAGAATACAGCTTGATAATTACAAACAAATGAAGCCTGGGAGCCAGAGGAAAGAAATCAGAAAGGAGATTTTGTTGCACTACAGTCTACTGTCCTTTTACAGCAAGTCCTATAATTTTTTTTGACCAACTAAAGTTAGATAAGATGGTCATCTTGTACTCTGTGGAGCTTTTACATGCATTGGTCCAAAAGTATGTAAACAAATATGCATACACACATCTATCAATATATGTGTGTCTGTGTGCGTGCTTGCATATATATATAGAATGTGCAGACACAGGAGAATGTTATAGTGCTGTGATGGGGTAAGTGAGCCTGACTCTTATATGAAAACCTAGAGTAAAACTAGACAGTGTTTGAATGAGAAAAAAAATGAGATGGCGGCCACTCCAAACAAGTCATGCATCTTTTTTACAACACAGAGATATGTACTCACTATCTTTCACTTAAGCAGTGGGAAAATTACTTAGAAGTATTTTAAGAAAAGGAGGAAGGGAGATTCAATTTTATTTGTTTATGTTTCTCACTGTAAAACTCTAAATATCTTGCATTTAACTATATGAGGTCAGAAGAAAGCATAAAAACTTCTAACAATGATCTAAACCAGATTTTAATGTATATAAAAAGGTCAGACAAACATTAGTTACAAGAGACTTTTCCATGGTCAGATTGGAGGTTTATATGTTTTGCTGGACACCTAACATAAAGCTCTTCAAAGCTGCAGGATGTCAGACTTTACTGTTGTAACACATGTAATGAAAAAGAAGTGCTCCATAATAATTTCTTAGTAGTATTTGCTAATGTTGTAATTGGGGTGTTTACTGCCTGAATGTATTGCTTTGGCTATTGGATCTACAAGGGAAAGAAAAAAAAATAGCTCAAGAGAGGCCTCTTGGGGGTGTCAAGAGAAGCCAGGCTGCACAAATCATTGACAAAAGATAATACAACTTTACTGAGTCTATGCACCTAATTTTTTTCCCCCCTATGACTGCTTCATTCCTATTGATAAAAGAAACAGTTCTTTGAATGTAGTAGGCTGTCTGCTCTTTGTAAACCGTTAGTCAAAACCTTCCAAAGGAAAGACCTGCAAGTTTTCAAGCTTTTTTTCTGCTTTGAGCTTTCCAAGCCTTTCAAGGCTTGGTATGGTAAACATGAAAGGTACAGGGCAAGGTAACTTTCTGCCTGGTCTAGGGCTGCAGACACCACAATTTTGGGTACTCAAACTAACCAGAAAGAGTTCTTGTCGTGACAGAGACACACTCAGATATTAAAAAGTTTTACTGTGGGTTTTTTGGGGGGGGTGGGTGCATGTGCTTTGGTTGAAGGACTCTCTAGGTACACCTCCACTATTCTCAGAAGCAGACTTGGCAGTAGCTATGAAAAAGGCCACTTTCCTGCTCTGTCTGTCCCTGCTTTGGAGTCAGGGCATTGGCATCCCTGCCCAAGCATCCCCTGCTCAAACAGTCCCTGCTGCCTCTTCCACAGCCAGATTGCTCTGAGCCCCACTCAGGCCACCCTTGTGCAAAACGACTGCAGGAAATCTTCTGTGTCTGCGGGTTTTATTACCTCTACTCAAGGAGGACAAATACATTTAATATTTAACATTTCCTATATGTTAAAACCAGCTCTGTTACAGCAGTACAAGAAGGGCAGCTGACTGACCTCACAGCTGGCTTTAAAGACAAGACGCCAGGCAGCTCTCTCTGCCCTACATGGTAGCTTTCCTCTATTGCAGAGCAAAACAAGTCACCCAGTGTGCAGATGGGAGGAGTTCACCTGAGTTGAATTTTGGCTCTTTCTATCGCGAACAGGCTGTGCTTTGTGCAGGTTTCTGTTCAACTGCAGGAGAAAAAGCTTTATTCCTTAGAACATTTGACACAAAAAGAAAGCAAAATAGGAAAGAATTTCTAACTGATTGCCCTATGAAAATGTCCCAGGATTGTGCAAATAAAGAAAAGGTTGGGGTTTTTACACTTTTTCTGAATATCATGCAAGTCCTGAAATATTATGAAGCTGGGTGTGCAGTAGAAACCTAGACAGACCAGACATTGGATATTTTTTTTCTGAGTCTTTGCCAACAGTTCCCTTTCAACTACTAAACAAGGGTCTTGAGAAACAGAACTGTCAACCAACCACATTTTGTTCAGAAAAATATAATTATTTAGAAGGGTTTTTCTCTTTTGTTTTCTTTAAGCAATCCAATCTAATCCTTTAAAGTGAAACTTAAATAAAATATTATCAGAAGGAATTATATTTTTTAAAACTCTTTGTTGTCTGTAAAACAGAGTTCTGCCCATCACAGTGTGAGGCACACGTGTGTGTCTGACTGTCACACACCACACAAGGATGCAATGGACTTCTGAAATGACCCAAAATGTCTATGTTGCAATAGCTCTAATTTTCACATCCTTGGCTGATTTTGTCATTTGTTCTTAATTATACAGCTAGTAAGTGTAGGTAGCTGCTGTTGCAGAAGTCACATAAACATTGTGGTTCTACACTGCAGATACTGTCAAATATAGGCCCAGCTCCCCAATTTGTCTTAAAAATAAAGTGTGTGGTACAATTTCCTTGCCCTTGGGGATAATCAGTCCCTCCTTTTTGCATACTGCAAAATGCAGTTTTCTATTAGTCTAACCACTGACAGCTGTGGTTACAACAGAAATAAACAAAAGTAGCACAAAGATGAATGAGACTGGTTGAAGATATACTGTAAGTATTCCTCCCAAGGGACTTTGTTTCTCACCTGATGATCTTCTTTTCTACTACTTTTATGGAGCTTGCAGGTGAAAAGAATTTACCAAAACAAACCTTCTCAACGGGAGGAGGGCTCAGGAGAAACCTGAGTCTTTACTTCTCTCAGAAAAGAGTCATAGCTCTCTTGACCATAATCATTGATCCTTGGAATAATTTCTTTAAATTTGAATTGAACTTAAATAGTGGAATCTCAGTGACACAAAAAGCAGGCCACCATTCCAATACACTTACACAATCAGATGGGTTACACATAGATATCTGGGGATCATTGCAGCAGAGATCAGCTTGTTTGATCCTTGAAAGGGAATATTTTTTGAGAAGAAATGTATTAGGAACTGCTGTTACTTGAAACACATACACACAATCCTCTAGGCTGCAAACAGTCCTTCAGGGTTATATGTCTCTGTGGGTTATTTTGGTCAGTTGCTGATCCTTGTGTTTAAGGAGTGAGAAGGACTCGGGCATTTGGTGTCTGGTGGGTGACTCAGACTGTTCTGTGTTCCTGCTGTGGTAGCTTTCGAACTCACTGTGCCTGTGTTTGAGGTCCTGGGGAGCAGGGGTTTTAACTTATGGGTCACATTCACAGTATAATCATTCAATTTCTTCTGGTTTTTGGCCCCTGTGCCTATCTCCATCAGTTTAATGTTACTCCTCTTCTCACAGAAGTGATGAGAGGCTATTGCCTCAATGTAGTGATGTGTGTTATATTTTTCATATAAGTAAAAGACAAGCACAGAAAGACTAGGAAATAAGACAAAAATAGAGCAGCCCAAATACACCAATTCAAAACTGAATCAATAACACTGGCATTTTATCTTAATTTCCCATCTGAATTTTGGTTGAATATATAGATGAATTGCAAAATATCCTCTAATATTTCAAATTGATGAGAAAAAACATGGTTAACACCATGAAAGCAGGTGATGGAAGACTTTTTAGTTCTGTTTCTGTTTTGGTTTTGGTTTTTGTTTTAATCCACTGAAAACTGTTTTTCCCTGAAAAATAGGCCTTTTTTCATATGCTGAATAAAAATGACAGTCAACAGGCAGATTTATCTGATATCATTCTGAGTTAAAGCACAGAATTTTGCCAAAGACAGAAGACAGAAGATAAAATCAGCAGTGTACCTATGCCCAATTATCTATGTACTTTTCACTTATTTCAAAGAATCAATAAGGGAGTTGCCTATATGCTTTTAAAGTAGGCTGTCACCAGGGCAGTTCTGCTTTACCCTGCTTCTCTTCCAGCTTGTGCATTTATCTCCTTAGATTTCTGAGGCATGTTGTCTCTCTTTGTACTGATAAGAGTAATCCGCTGATTCTCCTTCCCTTCCCTGCAGTATTCATGCACAGTCTGGCACAAACCGACATCCATATGGCATTCATCCCATTGAATGGCACTTGGAGCAATGTGGGGCCGTGGGAGGACAGGTCAGCTGGATGACCCTTGGGGCAGCCACACTGACTCTTACCCCCAGAACTGCTGACTGCTGTCACAGCACAGTGTAATCACATTTTACATCATCCTTTAGACCTTTTATGCTGGATGCACTAAGGAGTTTACACCTTCTCCTGTGTAAGAGACAGCCTACAGTCTGCCAGAGATTGTACATGTGCATTTTAACCTGACTTCCAGGTTAAAAAAAATGCTGACCCTACTCATGAAAACTTTGGTGAGGTAGGGGGAGATTTCATAAACAACAGAAGAACCTGGAAGAAGAAAAAATTGTGATATAAAACTCACTGTATGTCTCAAAGGTGTTGGCATCCGTATGGTCATCTGTGCAGACAGACCCCAACTGTAGGGGTCAGTCCTACCCTGTTGTATTAGTGGGAAAATGCTGAAATATTGTAGAGAAAGGCCAGCTTGATGCTCTGAATTCCTCTCTAGATTTGCTGACTTGCTCACTGATATATTGTTCTATACTAGTGATTTGTGGTGTACCAGTCAATATAGAAGGCACCATTTCAAAGTCCTGAAGTCAGATGCAGAAACTTCTACTTTTCAGTTATTGTAGAAGCTTCAGCAGCTCCATTTAATGCATTCCTTAGGAAGCCAAAGATTATTTTCTTTCCACTCCCCCTGCAGTAGGCATTTGCATCAGGGAGCTAAAGCAGTGAATTCAAATCTACAAGGCTTCCTGTATGTCTTGCTGTACTGAAGGATAGAATATTTTGAACTTTGTATGAAATTCAACTGGAATTAAAGTAAGGAGAGAAACCTGAGGAAAAATGTTAAAAAATCCCTTTCTCAAGTGTCTTATGAGACTGTTACTCAGGAGATCCTAAAATAGAAAAAGCAGCAGCAATTTGTCCACTGCTATTTCTCAACTAATAAGAAAGCCTATAACATTTATTTCTACTGCCTTACAAATCCTAAGAAGAATTTTCACTGCTCAATGGCATTGTCAAATCACACTCAATTTCAGCATAGTGCTAGAATGTGCTTGCAAGCCATTGTTGTTTCCAGTCTTGATTTCAACATTCTGCTTACAAGCACTTCATTATGAAAAGATGTGGAACACATAAAAAAAAGTAAATTTTTATTTTCTCATAAAGAACGTGTGTTTTCTGTCTATTCTCATGTTCACAAAAGGAGAGGGGAATTTGCACAAGAGGAGAGATAAAATCTCAACAGATTGCTATAGATCTGAACATTCTAAACTACCTGTTTACCCAGAAAACCATTTTGTGTGATATTTCCATTGTCTATTTTTTTAGAAGAGGATGAACAAAGACAATCTGTTTGCACAATCAGCTGTCAAAAACCTATTTTTAAAGTTCAGTGACAGAAACTCTTTCAAAACTGGAATTTATTAAGAAATATTGTGAGTAGACCAAATCAAGCTCTGATCTTCAAAGTTAAAAATTAATGAGATCACACTTACACTTAAATGAAACAACTGGTAGTTGTTTAACAGCTTGAAAGTCTGGGATAAAACACCCCCAATAAACAATAAAACCAGAAAAGCCCCACACCTTGTGATTAAGAGTGCACAGGTATTTTACACCTTGCTTATAACTCTGGAGTTCTCATTTACAGTATCTGCATCCCACAGAGCTTTCCTTACATACCTCTACAGCTAATCAGATTGTGCCCTGCACAGACTTCTCCTCACAAATATAACCACCTTAAACCCCATTGACTATTAGTTTAAAAGATCCCTATTGTTTCTACTCTTTGTTACTTTCCAATGCTTCTGCTGCACATGTCCAGCACATTCAAGAAAGCTGCTGGTTTATGGCTCTGGCCCCTGAATCTTGCCTTTCCATTCCCTCCATGCCCTTAACCTCTGACAGAAGAAGAGAAAGGAGATAGCTGACTGAAGGACAAACCAAGAAAATGAGAAGGACAACAGCTGAATAAAAAACGATAAGAAGCACATGAGAAGTGCACAAGGTCATAATTCAAGGATCAGTAATGATGGTGAAGGTGATTGACATGGAGACTGACGTGGTTAAAATTATCCCTTTACTTCAGTGCCTTCAAGTTGGTATGCAAAGGAGATCAATCTCACCATGTATTTAGAACTTGAAAACCAGAGCTCTGGGAAGGAAAATGTACTGCCATGTCACTAATTTTTTCTAAGTGTGCCTTTAAGAAGCTTCCTCTAAGGTTTGATGCAGGACAAAGCAACACTACCCAAAAACTGTGTAAGGGGATTGTGTTCACCAAAGTAGAGCTTGAACTTCCTATTACATCAAGATGTGTAACCCAATTTTGTTTCTTCATATAAAAAAATAACATGTACATCAGTCCATGAAGTTTCTCCGGTCTGTCAGGTGATGTTCTTGTCAAGGTTTAAGCTTCTCCCCTATAGGAAGATAGGTGAGCATCCTTTTCATCCTTTCAAAACTGCATCCAGTGTTTGTTTACATAAGACCTCTTATGCCCATGATATAATTTTCAGCTGAGAATTTTCTTCTTGAATCCTTTAAGTGCTCAAATTATTCCCATGGTAACTTAAAGAGAATGAGTAACGCCTTCCAGCCCACATAACCCTCAGTGTGCAGTGCAGCCTTTTGGGGAATGTGTTAGAGTGAGATTTCAAGTTGACAACAACATAAAGCCCCAGTAAGGCCCATTCTTGTGGCTGAGCCCCACTGATTGCAGCAGGGAATAAAGCTATCATCACCACAAAGCTCTGTGGGTTCATTCTCCACACCATGAGATACCAGATTACCAGTGACTACCAGGCTAGCTGTGGCTGGTTGCCCAGTATATGGAGGCTGCTAGCTAGAGCTTTAGCAAAACTGCTTAAATCTGAGAGCTTTACTCCTTCCAAAACACCTACAAAGCTGATTAAATAATCTGAAAATGTCTACAGGCATGACAACATTGTGGAGGTCTTCAGTGTCAGCATGACATTCAACACAATGCATCTCTATGTTGAAAGTTAATTGAAATCCTTGTGGGTGAAAAAAGCTTATGTAACATTTGCTTCACTCATGACTCACTGTGGGATACAGTGATGACTCCCTGCTCCCTGTGATGGATAGCCTCAGAACAGCAGTGGTTGACATTTTCTGAGTCTTGGCCCTTTAATATGTTTTATGTTTGCACAGTTGCAATGAACATTCTCTGCTGCCTTTAATCCTGGCTGATAAATGAAGCATGAGTCTCCCTCTAACCTTGGATACTCTTACAGCTGATCCTTGCTTGATACGATCTGGATTTTTCCACGGACTCTGTTGGAAATTGTCCAACAAGCTTTCTGCAGCTACTGGAGGAGTGTTGTCATTGATTGCTTAATGCTTTTCCCAAAAATTATTAGGCATGCTTGCTTTTTTTTTACCATACGATTGTTATAGATATAATTTAACCAGTTTCCTAAGTTGTATAAAATTTGCACAAAAAAGGCAAGGATTAGACTGGAGATCCTACAGGAAAAAGCAATGGAAAATCCTTGGACAAAAAAATATTCTGTCTCCTGGACTGTAAATTTTAAATCTAAAGCCACACAGTCAATCTCTGTGTCTCAGTGAAGCATTTATACATGAAAAAGCAGCCGAATTCTGATGTCATATCTGGAATGAGATGAGCATGAAAAAGAAAATGATAACAATAGGAAAAATTCCTGCTCCTTTCTTTCTCTCATGTCAAAATTATGCTTGAGGAACACTTGTGATGTATGGTTCTCCATGCATCTTTCCCCTTCTAGTTACAACCTTTTCAAAGCACACACTTTACTTATGGAAAAAAGCTGCAGATCAAAGCATGACAGTTGACACCACAAAAACAAAGGGACAAGGTTACTGGATCAAACCCAAGAAGCAAAACTGATGAAAAGCCTTCAAGTGCAGAGCAGACTGATGAAAATAAAGAGGAAAGACTGATTAAAGCTGAGGGCTGAAGACTCGTGAAGAAAGCATAAGGAGCTGGTGGCTCCAGACTTGGGTTTCATAAGCAGAAACTCTGTAATGTATTTAAAATTTAGCTGAGAAACCCCTGACTGTGACATCAGAGAAATGACAAGACAAAATTAAGAGGAAATACCAAAAAAAAATTTCCTCTCAAGGGTATACTGAAAATATTGAGAGTGATAACGAAAGAAACCTTTTCACCATTGATCTGGGTGTATTTGCAGGAACATTACTGTGATTTTGTCTATATTATTTGCCCTAAAAATGGTCAGTCACCCAACAATTTGTGTAAAATTAGCCAGCCTCTATAACAGACTCTTAAGCAAAGCATGCATATTCAGCTTCTTTTGCTGAAGTTCCTACTAATTCCAGAAAGGAATATTAGAAGTTACACTCTAAGATTGTAACTTACCCTTCAGTAAATCTTGTGTTATCATAGGTTCTTCTTTGTAGGCAGGCAATGCAATTGTATTCCCACATATTTTGATGATAAATCTAATCAATATTTGCAAAAAGACATTTCATTTCTTATAAATTTCACCACGAAACTAAACAGAATTGGGTTCCCAGAAATCTCAACTCTTATGCCATTAAAAAGCCAGTTAAATATTTTCTTACCCTTCCCCATCCAGCATGTGCAGCGTGGGTGAAAGAGTTTCTTGTTACTACCTTATAAAAGCAACTGAATTTTAACCACAGATTGCTGCACAAGAGTAAGACCTTTAAAACATCACAAAAACAGGAAACAAACTAAGGAAGACTTTTATGTTGCAGCTGCCTTGAATTCTTCTTCACATTCTTCTACCTTGTAGGCATCTGTCAGTCAGCACAGCAGATGACATGAATGACATGAGGATATTGCAATGAGAGTTTAAACAGATTTCTGGCTGAATGCTTTTGTCACTTCTAAGTCATGACTGAAGAGAGGGAAAGAAAATTTAAAACAGCGATTGCAAGAACTTGTCATATTGAGAGGATTGCAGAAGAGGAAAATTGGTTTGACATCAAACCACACTGTTTGTACCACAAACATCCAGCTAATGAGGATGATTCAGTTAAAATCAGAATTCCTCCCTTGTGCAGTCATTCAGCCCCGTTCCAGTTTTACAAGGTGCCCAGTGATTTATTTACGTTTGATATTTACCTTTTTTTTTTTTTTTTAACTGATTTTTTTTGTAAATTCAAAATTTGCCAGGAAAGAAAATCAGACACACTGAAGTTTCAGATAAGGAAAGAGCGCATTCCCAGGCTGTGGAAAATTCTGTTCCCTTTTCTGTCAAAAGGAATTTGACTCCATATTATCCAGATTCACCAGAAAGAGCCCAAGGTACCACACTGCTTCCTGAAGGCACCACTCTGCACACTGAACTGTGCTTCCAAACCCCTTCTTCCTGCAGGCATTGCAAACCTGCCAAGGTGCTGATGAACACACTCTGGCTTTGGGGATTTTCTGCTGGGGTGGGGGCAGAATATTTGAGGTGCTGGCACACCCTTCCCTCGAGGTCTCACAGGAAAGCTGGTCAGGCCAATATGTACCCACCCACCACATTTCAAGAGGACCTCATGGTGTATCTAGGGGGAAGACAAAAAGAGAGCAGAAGTCACAAATTTGTGTTTGGGGTAAATTTGATAATAACAGCCAGGGATGTGGGAAGTGAACACTTGAGCATATGAACTTCTGTATCTGCTTCCCAGTAAGAGTGTGTTGGTTTTTTGTGTGCCTTACTCCCATGCTCCTGGAATTTATCTTTACTTTTCTTCCCTGGCACACACAGGATATTAACAGCTCACCACTAAAGCTGAACATTGCAATTATCCTCCTGAGAAGAGTACAGGTCCAAAGTTTCTTCAGGCAACAACCTTTTACAGTAATTTCATAGAAATTTTAGGAAAAATATGTTATAAATTATTGTTTGTGAGATTAACATCACTCAATTTCTATTCATCAGGAATAGGACTCATGACCCAGAATATTCCAGAATTTTAGTCAAATACTTTTTGAGACTTCAAAGTCTTGCCAGCCCCATATGAATGGGAGCAGAGTAGATGGACACATTTGAAGGTGCCACCCAGATGGGTCCCTTGCTCCTGTAATGCTTCCAGTGCCAAGTAGGCTTTGGAAGAAGGGGCAGCTGTCATCCTCTATCAGCTGCCTCTCAGCAGGGGCTCTGGAGCCAAACAGGTCAGCTCTGTGTCCCAAATCACAGAGTCAGCTCACATAAAGCATATTACTCTATCAAAACTGAAGCTCATTTGATGTGCTGCCTGCACACTGAATTGAAATATGTCCTAAAAAAGAGATTATTTTAAATAGTATTTGAACATTTTGATGTAATAAGCAATGTCTCCTGACTACCATTTGAACTCAGGACTTAAACAGAGGTACTTGAAATGAAGAGAAGGCTCTTTAAGTTGCATCTTCTGTACCTTCACTGGATCAAATTCAGGGGTTTGTCAGGGTAGACAAAGAAATTGCCTTTCCTCCAGGCTTTCTGTCTTCTGAGTAATAAACCAAGTTACTTCATAATACCATGCAGACAATAAAGCCAAACCGAAATCACCACATCAAAACCAGCACATGAATATGTGGGAGTGAAGAGATATTATTCTCTCCTGCTTCTTTACTGTTCTGAAATTCATTAATAGTTCCTGAGTAATGAAATGTCTATGACTTTTAGAAGCCACATGAATTACTTCTATGGAGTAGTTTCTGTTTAAGAAATTACTTTTTGTGCATTAGACACAGTGACATTTCTCATAAAGAGAAAAACAGAAGTACAGAATAAGCAGTTAAGGAACTGTTTGGACAAATAGTGCAAGTTTTGCTTTTAGTCTGGCAATCTTAGGCAAAAGAGCACTGCATGTTGATAAAATTAATTAAGAATGCCGTTTTTGTGAACAATTAGCATGGAAGATTAGGACTCCTGGTACATGGGACCTGTCCTAATAGAATTCTATCACCTGAATATTCATGGAACAGTGTAAGCAACACAGGCTTTCCACTACTGTTTCAGGGCTATATGGATGGCCTGTGATTCAAATGATATTTATACAGCAGTGATATGCAAATTTAAGGCAAGAAAGAACAAAAGTACTGTATGTTTATATTTTGCAAACATCAATAAGCTCTTGATGACCGTTAATTTAAATGCTCTTGATGACCATTAATTTAAAATAAACTACCAGAAAATCTTACATTATTATTATTAATAATGCTGCTCACACCTCCTGAGGTGAACAGTAAGGAATAATGTTCTCTGTTAAATCCATGCTGATTTTGTAAACTAAAAATGGCTTTTTTCATTTTTCATTATATGGAAAATTAAGAGTTATTTAGTTGACTCAGTGTGAGATGAACTGTATTGGCTCAGTGGATGTGAGTCAAGTCCTGCTGTTGGTGCACAGACTTTACCTCTCAGAGAAAATACATCTCCATGGGTATTTGTGCCTTGCAGGCTCTGTCTGAAGACAAAACGACAATTTCTGGTGAAGAAGGGTATGGGAGCCCTTTGCTGTAAAGCAACTGTGAGCAAATGAGTCACAGCAAGAATGTGGATCCACCAAGGCAGGGCTGAGTCTGGGAAGCTGTGATCAGCTCCTGTTTCTCACACATCTGCTGCAGCGGGGATTTCTCAACACGCACAGTTAACGTGCTGGCCCAGTATGATTCAGGAAGCATCTTCTCTGTTTCACTGGAGGAGCTCTGCTTCAAAGGGCAAACCTAGGAGTCTCAGGAAATAAGAACCTGAAACTAGTAGAGAAAAGGATGTGGAGTAAACAGAGTGCTGGCAGATGTAGCTGCATGCCAGGGATGATCCCACCAGCCCATAAATATTGATGACTTTGCAGTCTCTGAATGCAGATTATTCAGGACACTGAAGCCTGCAGCTGCACATTCACAGCTTGCTGCTCTCTGAAAGAGCATTCCTGAGAATGTGCATCCGCCTGTCTGAGAATCCCCCACTGCTCTTTTTAACTCTGCTAAAACAACGCTCTTCTCCTTCTGGAATTTAGATTTTGTCAATAATTCAAAAAGGCAAAGAAAATATTTGTTTTGCTAAACTCATTTGCAAACAGCTATAACAGGTTGCTATAAACAGAGGACAGGGGATAAAACTCTCCCCTTTTTTTCCTCTATTGCATATATGTCCTTCATATAGCTACCTTCGTCAAAGACTGTTTAATACAAATAAGCAGAAATAACTAAAGAACATAGTGACAGTTCATTCATGGGTGAATCATGCATAACCTTAATGTGTTTGGCAATAACATCAGCACTTCACTTGGATATGGAACTAGTTAAATGCTGGGACTCAGACATCCTTAAGAGAAATTTATTTAAGATTCATGCTGGATCCTTAATTCAATAAGCCAAAATTGGAGCTGACATTCTGAGGATAATAAAGAAACCTAGGAAAGTATTGAAGTCCAAACAAGGACAAGCCAAACCACAAAGGATTCAGCAGAGTATTGCAGCATTTCTGAGAAAAAGTAAAGTATTAGGAGCTCAGAGCCCATCAGCGGTTGGCTCATGTTCTAAGGATAAACGTTAAGAGGCTGCCATTTTACTTTAATTCCATGTCAAAAGTAGCAATGCTTCAATATCTGCTTATCACTTTGAAGTAAGTAGTTGATTTATTATTATGTATCACATAGGTATACAGGTACTAATGTATGTATTTATAGCTACAGATGCATATATATACACAGACAAACTCTACTATCATTCCTCGGTACACGGCTATCACAAATTCATGCTTAAGGCCTGGTTGTCTCACATTAAGTAAGGTCTTACTCTACATGTATTTTTAATGACCTACCTGTGCTCCCTGTTTTCTGTATTCCGACAGGGTCATGATCCCTCAATCAGCATTTGTAAAAATACTCATAGGTATAACAGAGCTGCTTTAAGTGCTCTGAACATGGCCCATGTGGCAAAAGAGGCTGGAGCTCAGGCTATTAAATCAGATCTATTCTGGACAACAATGACATGTGTTTTAAATTTTCACAGAACTTCAAACATATATAAGGGCTTTCCTGAGAAGAGAGGCTTCCCTTCACTGGGGTCTAGCACAGAAAGTGCAAATTAAATTAGGAGTGAAATTGGTCGCAGGGGTGTAGTGTTACTGCATCTTGCAAGCAATCTTGTGCCTCAAACAGCATCAAAGAATTATCATTTCACCGTAGGCGTTTTTGCCGTGTGTCAGACACCACAGCTTCCTTGTTCATGAAAGGAGTTTGCTGCTGAAATGCCTGCTAAAAAGCCTGGGCTTGACTTTCTGTTATAGATTACCATGAACTTAAGAGGTTAATCAGTTAATTGGCAATTATTTTTGAATATTAGTATCACTTTTAGTTAAGGTCCCACCGAAATAGGCATAAAAAATGTTTTGTGTGTGACTTTCTCAGCTCCTTCTGGAATCAGACTTCTTGTCTGAGTTCAGAACAGTCCTTTCTAATGCAGCTGCACTAGCAATGGCCTGTGTTTCTATGTGCTGGTTTTGCTTCCAGCTAACTGGCAGTTCAAACTCAGAAGCAATTTTCGTCGAGCATATATGTGGAAATCTAAAATGGATGAAATAGTTTGAAGAAACTCTTCCATGGACTCCCACCAATGTCTCAAACTGACTCCTTCTCCTTTGCTCCTTTATCTCTTTTTCTCCCTGTCTATAGTTTGCTTACTCACAGTAGGATCATCACTAATGCCTTCCAAACCTTTACCAGAACTGGTGAAACTACAAGCAGTAAGATCTCATGCTGACAGCACATCCAAACACTGTACACAATCTGCAAAGATACCAGGTTTGAATCCAAATTTTTAAAAATTACCTCCTTTTTTTTTTTTTTTTTT
>VWYP01008934.1:59621-73399 GCA_013400435.1 Pycnonotus jocosus | reverse complement strand
TTTTTTTTTTTTTTTTTTTTCTCATTTGTCTCTCTTGCATCATTAAAGCAACCAGACAAAACACTCTTTTGAAAACTTGGGGCACAGTGGTTGATTAGTCCTGCACTTTTCTGCTATAGAAATATCTGGAAATCTCCACACAAGCTGCAAGTGCTAACCACCTGTCCAGATAAAGCCTGGAGGACCTGAAACTGCAGCTCTTTTTCAAGAAAACTTGATGGATTGGCAAATACTCTTTTGTAACTTAGGGTTTGTCTTCTGGCTTTCTCTTGGGTTTTCTTTCTTTGACAACATTGTAATTGCACATTTGCATTAATATTAATTCACTTTTATTTAACATTTTTATGTTATTTCTGTGTACTCCAGTGCCTCAAGTCAAGGTTTTCTGCAGCAAGACAAACCTTCAGTTTTGCTTGACTGCAAATGATTCATCTTTTCTTTAACAATAATATTTATTTCTACATTCACTTCATAAGGCCTCAGTCTGTTGACACCAGCATGGTACCATTACCAATGGTATAAACAAAGAAAAATTTTAACACTGAGACCAAATCAAACTTGTGCACAGTGTCTGTGGTTGAATTTTAAATGGATGCAGCTCCAGAGGGTTTATCCACATAAAAGTAATAATTAACATTCCTGAAGTAATAACTGCTCGGCCACATTTCAAACTGCTAGCTCAGACGTTTGCTTGCTTCCAATATGAGCACGATATGGCTCAGTCTTAAAGCTGCCAAAGCACAGTAGGTTACCCAGCATGCATAAAAAGAACTGACATTACTTTCAGCAGGGACTTTATCTTGTTTGAATAATCCTCCCTACACGATTATTTCAGCATGCAATGTGTTTCATTTGAGCAAAGTCAGAGAATGCAAAATAATGTGAAGTAATTATGCTATTAAATGTTGCTGTTACTTTTTAAGCCCTCTGTCTCAAAGCATAAATAGTTTTCTCAAGGCTAAAAATTGTCAGCAGAAGATCAAATGCACCTCTTGAGTAACCTCGTTAAAACCAATGAAGTTTCCTGAATCTTGAGATTGGTCCCTTATTCCACTACACTCAGAACTAGGAAAACCACAGGAATATCAATATATGTTTTGCTTCCAATTAGTATTGATTTGCATTTCTAGAACACCTCATTTTGAAATTCTCGAAATATTTTACAATCCCGTGTGGAATGGAAGAGTTCTGTTTGCCAGCATCTAGCACATGTCTGGTGGTGCCTCTCCATGCTGAGACCCACAGCTGTAACTGTGCTGGAGATCAGCATCTGCCCGTGTCAGCAGAGCGTGCACTGTGGATGCAGCCTCACCAGGCTCTCTGTGCTAAACTGATCTGCTTGGGGAACAGAAAGGACACTTTCAGGTACATTTAAAGAGAAACAGATGTCTAATGTTTCCCAGTAATTTGTGTTCTGAAAATTCTCTGCTGCAGTGGCAAACGAATTGCAGTCCTGCAGTTCTGAGTTCATCCCTAGGGCCCAATCCAGGCATCATAATGTAGAGGGACGTCCTGAGAAATGTGCACAACAGCAGCCTCTTATAGAAAAACATAATGAAGTACTGGGTTTAGAAGTGACTGTGAGCCATTCAGCCAGTAGACTTTAATTACCTCTGATTACTATTTGATGATCAGCTATGTTCAACAGCAGTTTGTAACCCCTCCTCTTACACCCTACAGAAGGCAAGAGTGGATAGCTAGAGGGAATGAGGCAGCAATTGTTGTTTTTATTGTAACTACCAAAGAAATCCTTTGTCCTTACAGTTTATTCCAAGCCAAGATCTAAGCATAATGGGGAAAACACGGGGGAAGAAAGTCAGGATTTTTAATTGACAAAACATCATCTTGCCACTCCCCACAAAGATGTCCGTAAAATCTGTGCTCACTTCTCCAAATTTCATTACTGTTTAACAGCTTGACTGCAAACAGCTTTTCTGCCTTCCCATATTACTTTCTGTTTATTTTCCTGGCTTTTCCTTATGCCCCAGCCCTCAACAGGAAGCATTCCTTACAAGCACATCTTCTGTTGTTGTGACAATGTCACATGGCTTATTGTAGGAAAGACTTGCTGGAATTTTTAAGGTAGAGGGTTGCTTACTAACCTGACACATGAAAAAAACTATTTCAGGCTTTGCAAATGAGTATAATTATCCAGTGGCTGCCATCTAAGCCTTATGCAGAGCCAGTCTGCTTGTACCAGCTGATATGAATGTGTCAATCTGGTAAAGCATTGACACTTGGATGTAATGTTAAGCTCCTGAGCAACTACATAAAATCTCAAGTGCTGTGCTGGATTGGAGCCACAGGACCTGAAGCAAAACTAGTGGAACTTGATCAGAGTATTTTAAATAACTTCAGTGGATTCTGGATCAGGTCCATGCTGTCTGCTAGAAGTATTGGCTACATTTTTCCAAATAAAAGAAGTTAGGACTAATATATCAAAACCTTTGATCCAGGACTAGCAGGCCCAGGAACTAAGACTCAGTCCCTTTATATGATGAATTTACAGATTTCCTGACTTAGGAAACATGAAAAACACTGACAAATACTTATGTTGACATACAAATAAGTACAAGTGACCAAAGGGTAGAACAGGCATTTTAATCCTCTAAAAATATTGAACCATTCCAGAGCAGGGAGTCTAATGATTTCAGTCCCCAGTTGTTTATATAGCCCTAAACCCTGTATCCATGATGACATTTCATTTTACATCATTTGTTTCTTTAATCAGTTGTGTTTCATAAAAACAGTCATTCAGCCAGGTCAGCAGGGAATGTGCTGAGCTACCATGAGCAACAACTGGAGTCACTGATTCCATCTGCCTGCCTGCAGACGGAGCATGTCCGTGTGATCCCAGCGCAGCTGCCTGGGGAGCGCTGTCTGAAGCTGCTCTCTATCCCAATACATTACCCTGCCCAGGCTTTCAGCAGTAGGATGTGTTTATTCATCCCTAGCCATTGCTGGAGAGAACACTCTAAAATTTGGTTTGGTCATTTTTGCTTATTATTTAATACTTTTCAATGGGGCCAAGTCTTGGCTTCATAACTAAAAAACCACAGATGTCTTCTTAATGTCTGTGGCACCCTCTGTCTCTGCTGAGAGTAGGTTTTGACCCTGTCTCATACTAATTGAATTGATCCTTCTAGCATGGCAATTATTGTAGCCTTTGAGTGCCTTCCAATACTCACTAAATAGTATGACTTCATAGCCCTTAGGTGTAATTTCTTTTTTCATCTCCCCCCAGAGGAGGTATGTGCACAGTAGAGCACCTTGGACACAATGTCTGTAGCTTGGTGCTGTATGTTGAGCCATTTTCTTTGTGGCAAGTTTTTCCTGGAATATGAATATAGTTTCCAGACTCAAATGGGGCAAATATCTCAAAAGTTAGCTGGCTGTGCTGGAAACACTTCATTCATTAAAACTAATTACATTCACCAAAACAGACAAATGTATAAAAAACTCAACATAAGCATAGAGATAAAAAGAGTTCTTTTAAGAAAACGTTTATTTTACAGAAACAAAAGAACTTAACATGCCCCTTAGATTTTAACGGGTCAGCTACTGATCGGTATTTATAGCTGCTAAAACCTGATTTTGGCATTGGACCAAACAATCCCCTGGCTCCAATTACTGTTATCCAGGGAGTATCCCAGAGGGTAGCAGCCACAAACAGAGGGGGCAGGCAGAAAAGAAGAAAAGTAATTCAGTGATCTTCTGATCCCTCCTTGTCTTACTGTTGGATGGTTTGAGCAGAACCACACCAGATTCTCCTGCCCCTACTTGTGTTCATTCAGATTTCTCCAGCATAGCTCTTCTTTAAAATAGCCAACAAAACCCAGATTGATTAATTCATCTGCCCTGGGGATTTTCAAGCAAAATTACCTCCAATCAAACATTTCTTTTGCCAGGATGCATGCCTGCATCTACTGAGTAACTGTATGAAATTCCTTCCGTCTGCTGTCATCGCACCTGATTAAACATAACTAACATACTGTATTTCCAATATTTGTATCATTTTTATACTGATTACTTGCATGCTGGTACTAATCAAAGAGCTCCAGCTGTAACTGCAACAACACAGAACTTGTAAAATACCAGACAGAAAGATAGTCTCTGCTACAAAGACTGTATCTGATTTAAATTGGATATGGACAAATGTTCCTATATTTCTCCTGCTGGTCTTCCCCAAGTGACTTCCAACACAGCTTCAGTGGCCTGAAGCTTCCCAAAATATCCTACAGTCTATCAGGGTTCTTGTGATTATTTTGAAGTACCTGAAGGTGATGCAAAACCATGAAAAAAATCTTACTACTGAGCCTATTGATGAAATCTTCATCTTTCCACTAGAGCTGGGCACAGGTTAGCACAGATGTGGTTAATCTGACACATTTTAGAATTTAATGTCTATATTGGTTTCTTGTTTGATTTACAAGTGGAGACACAGAGCAGGATTTTTTAATGCAAAAATAATTTTGTGATTATTAACATGATTACTGAGTAAGGGGAAGAAATAGATTTCAGTCTTTTTATCAGCAATATCATGGGTTGTATCATCACACAACAGTCATAGAAGTAAAACTACCAAAATAAAACGTATCTTTGGGTACAAAACATATCTATATGCTCACACTGTTGTCAATCTCTTATAATGGTAACATAAATGCTAGGTTGAATAATCCAAGCATTTACTTCCCTTTTTTTTCTGCAAATATTTCCAACCTGCCCAGGCCTAAAAGGCAAGAATAGTGGTCATGTTTTCTAGCTTAACAGCTTAGTTGGATACCTATCTTCCTTAAAAAAAAGTATTGCACTGAATCTATTGTGGCTGAGTTGATAAGACAACATAAAATTTACTCATTTTTATGCTTCTTGAGCTGTACTTGCAGATCATAGCAACCAAGATGTCCTTATGGCTCCCAATTCCTCTCAGCCTGCAGAATCAGTGAGATGGGTTATATTCTTTTGCAAATTAGAAGGAACTGTTTGCTAGATTTCAGTTCATTAGACTTCAGAGCTTACACAGGTGTCAGAGAGCATTTTGTGGCCTGCAGGCACTTTATTGCTGTTAAAGACAACGGAGGGGTAGAATGCCATGTAACCTCAGTGACATGCATTTATCAAACTGGCAGCTAAGGAACTTCTATTTATAGGGCAGTATGTAGATCTCTGGAAGATAAAATCATACAAACTCACAAGCTCCTTTTTTTTTTTTTTCCCCTTTTTTCTCTTTCAGAGCAAGGCTCTGCTCCAAGGCTGCAAAGTCTCTGAGACTCCACAGTTTCCATGGAGTTTCATGGGCTTGGGCTCAAGCCATAAATATTTAAGTGGAAATAGCAAAATGAAAAACAAAAGATGGCCAGATGCCCAAATGAAACCATCTAGAGCCTGCATGAGCTGGAGATAAGGTTAATATGACTTTCAAGATAAAGTAAAAGCAACATTTTAATTAACACATTTTCATCTCCTATCACAAAGCTGCACTTGCCTTCATAATGGAATCAACCTTTCTTTTAATATTAGCTTTCTTTCAACAAAAGCAGCTTTCAACAAGCAATTGGTGGAGGGGGGGATCACATATTTTGTTTTAATAAAATAGAAATAGCAAGGATATAAAAATATGAATTTTGAAAGCCAAGCCTTGGTTTCCCAGTGGGAGGAAGTTCAAGTGTGCCAATTTCCAATAGCTCTGAGTTAGGATGCTGTGAGCATGCATAGTGTTTATTGACTTCCAAATTAAAGCAGTCAATCTCAAGGAAAAGCAGAGTAACGAAGGCCATTCATTCATTTTCATGCCCTGTGTGTAAAATAGTAACAATCAGCTAAACTTTACCGAATGGACTGCCACCATGGCAGCCATAAGTGCCACCCATCCTTTGTTTATCTTGTTCTACTTTTCAGCTTTTTTCTCTGCATCTTTCAATCCATCCTATCCTTCTCCACAACCAGCAAGTAACTCTACATATCTCTTGAATTGATTTATATTTATTACTCACTGCAGTCATTCTCCTTCATTTGTTAACTTTTTCCAGATGACGGTTAGTAAAACTGTGTGAATAGTGCACAATGAACAATTTATTCAGCAAATCTGCCTTCCTTTTATGTTCTGTTTTCCACCAACATATCCTTTGTTTTGGGGTATTCACCCGCTATGGGCTGGCATTGCAGGTGAGTGCTTGTGTAGCTACTGTTAAGCAGGAAATGCAGCAGAGGTTCCAGGTTTATCCTTCAGACAAAGCTATTGCCCACCAATTATGAGCAAAACAAAATCAACTGAGATTTCTGGAGTACAGTTCTCCACCTTGATTCCTATAACTTGTCTTCTTCTTCCCCTCAAAGCCTGGTTCAGATGTTACAGGCTCCTGTATCTTCACTTTGTCACACTGTAGTACTCAGTATTTAAGCTCCAATTAGTTTTGATTGTTCTTTTTCTGTGAAATTATCATAGCTTAGAAACATGCAGTTCCAGTTACAAAACTAACATTTGTTTTCTGCAATAGTTCTGCAGTTCCCTGCCTCCATGGCTCTTCCTGCTAGGAAACTTTTTACTGCACTGTTCCATCTCAGCAAACACAAAACCCAGAGGGGGATGAACACAAGCCCACTGAAGCCTGTTTCAGTGAGTGATTTGGTATCTATTGCCCGTGTGTGTTCATTTGCTTTTTACAAAATAATTTGCCTTGTACCTCTATGAGCTTTCTCACCCTGATACAACAGGAAGAAACACTGCCCTTCTTTGTGTCTGCAAAAAGTCACACACCCCAGGACAATCGCATGGTGAGGGTGCATGCTTTTTACCCTTAAAATTCCTTTTTTACTTCGCAGAGTTCTCTTACAATATTCAAAAGTAAAATGTCTGCAGCTTACAGCTTCTTATCTTATACAGTCAATGCAGATATTGAGATATATGATTGGATTAGGTTATGCTAGGAAGGCAGGCATGTAGACACCACAGTGTTTGTGAAAGACTGTGCTTGGTAGAATAAGAGATGGGTTGATGGATCTACCACCCTAATATTTGCTGATGAAAAAGCTGAGACAAATCCTTTTGCCATCCAATTATTTGTCACTTATTTCTTTGGCAGGAAATAGAGAAGATATTGAAGAGAAAAGGAAGAGCATAGCACCATTTGGTCCAGTGGGCCATGGTTTACACTCAACTGCTGTATCACATAATGCATTTTAGCAGGACAGAATTCTGGCCCTGGTAAGGGAGAAGCTCCAGTGAAAGAAGTGACACCATTACATAATTACATGAAGGGAACTCCTAATATTCTTCTCTCTCTCTGGCTTTTAAATTTGATGTGCATTTCAGAAGCCCTGTTTTTCTCACAGAAATTTTAAACAAAACGTTGGACAGGTTATTTGCACAAATGCCCGTAAACAGTACAGAACCAATTGTAGAAGATGATCTTACCATGTCTGGGTGGATAAAAGTCTAAAATACAAAAGGTTCTTCCATGATGGACGAGGTGTGGGTGCCCAGGCCCCACTGCAGGGCACGGCTGAGCCCCGCAGCCCCGGGCTAGAGGCTCAAGGAAAATCTATCAGAAAGGGCAAAACACTGCATGGCAGCCAGGGCTGAGGGAAACCGGTGAGAATCAGCCCTGCAAGCCCCGAGGGGCGACTGAGAGGGGAGATTTTTATTGTATCATTTATCTCTTTTAGTACCTACTTTAGGAAATTAGTCATGCCCCGAAAAACTTAGGTTCTTTACACTGGCTGAAGGCAGTCTGGCTTGGATGTAATCCACAATGTAGGCACCAGCATGTTCTGAGGATCCCTCCTCAGACACAAACAGACCCAAATATGCTTTACTGCCAGAGAGCAGCTGAACAGACCTTTTTGAATGATAGTTTTGGAGTTAGACACTCTGGTTCTAAAAATATGATGCTTTTACCCCTTAAGGCTTTTCCTGGACTCTCGTCTTTGCTGGCCTTTTTGATGAACGCTGTGATATATTAATAAAATGGCATCTAAAATATTACTGTGAAAAGTATACATTTCATATAGAATAATTGTATGCTGTGTTTGCTAGAAGTTTTGAACCAATCTGATGTTTCTTTTGCAAGCTGATAAAGGAATAATAGTTTCTTAAATTTTCCGTTCTTGTTGCAACAAACAATTTTGCTTCATTTGTAGTTCATCCACTGAGGGGATACACACAAAGTTTAGAGTGGGAATGCCTGCTTTAAGACAATGCTGTGTTAGAATGGAAACCACTATGTTACTTAGTAGTTAAGCATCTGAGCCTGCTTCCACATGAGTTAGACATTTCCAGAGGCCTTGGCAAAGCCCAGCTAAGTATAATGCTTATTCAGTTAATAAAAAGCACTGCACTTTCTCTCCTGACAAATCTGACTCCTGAGTGCTTATTAATACATAGCATTGCAACAGCTTACCTTTTAGCTTCCTAATGCAAGCCAAAACTCAGAATATCAATGTATTAAATTTTCTTCATTAAAAACCAACATTCAAAATGAAATAAGTCTCAAGACTCACACTTCTCAAGACAATTGATATATGGGCTTGCCAGACCTATCACTTTAGCACAGAGACCATTTTTGTCCTTTTAATGTCACAAGTATGTGAAACCCACAGCCATAAAATAAAATTCAAATAGGTCTAACAGGCAACTTTGTCTAGCAATTTTTCCCCCATAGAAAAAGTATTCAGTGGCTTGCACAAAAGTTCCACTGAGATCTGAACGGCTGCATATCAATGGGCTGGTGAATTTCAAGGAAACACACAATTCTTTATTTTAATCATCTTTTCCTGTGCATTGCCTACCTCTATACACATATTTGATTTAGAAGCACTCATAGCTTTCATACCTTCATTAATCATTTGGAACGAACACTGGGGACCTCTTGGGAAATTCAGGGGGATGATATCATGATCAGGATTCTGAAAATAATAATTAAAAATGACAGGAGAGCACAGCTGGGAAATAAGGCTAAGTTGATAACACATTTTGTCTGACCAATTCCAACTTTTTAACCCTCAATTCCATATGAAGTTGTTAAAATACTGTTGTGCAGTTGCTTTTTTATGAGTACAAATTCAGTATGAAAGAATATAGAAGATGCATATGCAACAGACAAAATGTTGGTAAGAAGAGATCTAGCCTGAAAACCTCAGTTCAGTGTCTTCCTGCCAAGGATCACCCTGGGGAAGAAAGTTCTATCTGTCTGGTTAATTTATTAAATAATCCAATACTATAATGTGCATTTCTGCTGCTGCCCCTCAGGACTGAAAGACACTGCATGCCTTCAGCCCTGTCCTCATGAGTTGCACTGAATCTTACAGTCAAAGAATTCAGAGGGAATCAGAAAAAAAAAAATATAAAGGAAAATGGAAAAAAGATTTGCTACTAGATGGTGTCATGGACACCTACATGCAACAAGTCACAGGACATTGAACTTGCCTGTAAGCAATACAGTTGTTTAGCAAAATAAATAATTTATGCTCCTCTTATCAGGAATGACTTCATGAGCATTTCTAGAATTTTTAACTGAGCTCAGAACAGTTGATCCATGCTACACAGAAATATAGCTGAAAAGTGTCCAAGTTTTTATTAGTTTTCCAGGAGAATAATATGTCCTGGTTTTTCCAGCTGCAGATTGGGCAAGTTCCATTTAGTGAATGTTTTTAAATCTCCCAAGTATTAATGTTAGAAGTAACACAAGATTCATTAGCTGAGCTCAAAGCAGTGTTTGAAGGTGTGCTTGATGGAGCATGAGCTCATCTATGATGCTCAGAGGACACAGCAGATTTCTCTCCATACAAAAGGGCAACTATTTGCTACCATAGACATCAGGAGATCTTGGAGCCAGCCATGGAGATTCAGGACAAAATGTGACTGACTGAACACGATAGTTTTAGCATTTTGATGTTGCTCTTAATTTTCTTGGGTTTTCATCCAGAAAGCAGTGATTTAAAGACTAAAGGCTCTGTGTAGCAAAAATGTTCCACTGCTTTTCCAGTGCTAAGCCAAGAATGTCATGAAACAGCTTTTTGGCACCCACATGAGTTATTAAGCAGCAGCTCAGCTGGGACCCCAAACCAGGTGCCTCCTGCAGAGAGCACTCAGGAGGTAGACTTTTCATGTTAACAGTTCTTTCCACCCTTGTTCTCCTCCCAGACCTCATTCAGGACTGTGACCTCTCCTTCTGCAAAAGCAGTTCTCAGAAGTCAGTCCTTTCAAAGACAAATGGTCTTTCTCTTGAGCTCCATATTGTCAGCTGTGTGACCACAGTGACTTCTCTTCCTGCTACTGAGATTGCTCGTGGCCCTTTACACAGAGTAGGTAACAGCACATACTGAAATGAGCATGATTTCTGGATATAAACTGAGTAGTGGTTAATCAGCAGCTCCTCCAGCATCTTCTGAAAGCTTTTAGTGGGGCCCATTTGGTCTTTTCATCGCAAGCCAAATTTTATGTGGTCATGAAGAGAGGAGGCAAATCAAAAAGGTCCTTATGGAAAAAAGGAAGATAAAAAAAAAAAAGGGCTCAGTTTCACAACCATGATTAAATAAAACAAACACTTTTGCCATCTGATTAGAAGTGAAGGAATATTTCCAAAAATATTTTCTGAAAGTTGCCTAAATATTTCAGCTGAGGGGGTGTTTGGGGAAAGTGAGTTGTGATGGATAATAAACCTGCCTTTCTTGCATTTATGATCTTTTTTCATTTTCTGGAAATGTGCAGCAGCACTTGTCAAAGTGGTAAGCTGTAAATAAGTATCACAGGATATTTGCAGAACATCAGAATCAGGACCACAAGCTTTCAGATGTGAAACTACTCAGAGCAATCAGATTTCTCCTCAAACCAGGAGACTTTAGGTGTTTGCTCAAAGCAGCTCTAGTGCTGAGTGTTTTGCTGTTTGCCCTACATGTAAAACAATAAGCAGTTTCAGTGTAGCGCATTCACTACATAGGCTGGCAGGAACATTAACATCTTACTGAAAATGTTTTCTGACTTCAATTCTCCTTAAGAGACCAGGAGTCAGAGTGAGATACTAATAACAGCAAGGACCATCTGAACGCTCTTGGTATCAATAAACAATTACACTGGTAAAATGTTCTTGTATTTATTAAGTTTCAGCTAAGAAGGGGAATATTTGAGAAAGGTAGTCACCAGCCAAGGGGACAGGTGGCAGGCCTAATCTTTTGTCAAAAAGGCCATATTAGAAGGGGAAGCAATTTAATACTATGTCAGTGCCAATCAGTATTACTTTCATGGAAGACTGCAAACAGAGGGCTCTCAGGCCCTTGCTAATTAATTCACATGGAGATATTGGTAACAGATGCTAAATACATGATTAGTCACGGAATCTTTGGTGTCCCCTTTAAAATAACTATCACAAAAAATAAAAGGATTGTACCATTAGAAGCAAGAATTATACACTTCTGAAATCACTTACAAGTAATATATTCCTGCACTTGCCATAGTAGTTCTACCCTGCAGAAATTAAAATACCATGTTTATACTTTGTTTAGCAACTGTAATTTGTTCTGAGCAGAACTAAACAATGTACAGAAGTCTCTGCCTTTGAGAAAGCATGGCTTAGCTCCATTTTTTAATGTGGGACACATCCTTTGCTTCAGTCTTCTGTTGTGAATATCAATAATTTGTTTCTTCCATTTTGAAACGTTATGAAACACACTGAAATATGTGTGAAACACGTATTAGTTACTCAGTAATACTGCCCACCAGCCTGAGCCTCCTGTTCAGCTCTTCATTCCTTTCTGAGGAGAAAATACACACATGGAACTCCAAAGAATCAAAGATTTGAATGTTAAAGTTATGTTGCAAGCTAGACCAGCTCCTAAAAAGCATGCAAAATCAGAGTAATGGAGCCCAGTCTGGCAGCTGTGAAAACTTTCACTGCTGGTACAGTCAAAGCAGATGCTTCAGCTTGGATCAGCATTCAGCAAAGCAGCCAAATCCTGGGCCATATGGATGAAGGGTTGTCCAGGCTGCCAGGGCTGGTGCCAGGGCTGCTGTATGTCCCATCCCCTCTGCTCACATTCAGACATGTTGTGTTGTTTACATAAAGTGACAGAACTGGAAAAGCACATGCTGGTAAACCTGGTGTGATCCTGAAGGAAAATACTTAAAAGAAAGAGGATATAAGTAGATCTCAGCTCAATAATTCCAATCTTAAAGGGAGCCTATAAACTACATACCAAACCCTCACACAGCTGAAAGCCACAAAACACATCTCATACCTCAGAGGGGAGAGGAAGCATTCACAGGTGGCAATAAAACTCCGGGGTTGTCCAGAACTCCTTCAGCTCCAGCCTGGGAAGGTCTGTGTTCAATGTGCATCCAATCCAGGAGCTAGGACAACCTAGAGGGTGACCCTGTGGCCTCTGTTTATCAACAGCTGGCCATCAGATGCTCCAGCACATTTTATCTGAGCAGCATCTTGTTGCTGGTCTCTTCTCTTAACATGTCCCAGAAATAAAAGCCCAAGTGGGAACAGCTGTTTGTGTATGCAGGGTATTTAGCCAGCCCTAATATGCCTGACCACACCTTTTATCTTCTTCTCAGATGAAGAATTAAAAAAAAATCCAAAAGATGCAAAAATTTTATGTGTTGAAGAAGTGAAAATGTTTTCTAAGACAGTCACTGTGTTTCTTATGAGAGAGTCAGATGAAGAATTGGCTGTCAGCTTCAGTAGAGCAGATTTGAGCCTGACACATCACTAACACAAAATCTTCCCAAAAGGCTTGAACAAGATGACTCTCCAGCCTGTAGGACACTCTGGGCGAGCAAGATGACAGTAATCACAGGAGTTAACAGCAGTACAGAGCAGAGTGCCTCAATGGGAACTGTGAACACAAGTTTTTTAAGTATGAACTTTGCTAGGTCTCACCTTCATCCAGAAAAAGCATAAATACATGCATATCATTAAGGAAAAGACAGGTCTATTTGTGAAAGCTGAAATTACAGGTGGGTTGGCCTAAATTGAGGGGGAAAAAGCAAACACTGTCCATGGATAGAATATTTTGTTGATAATAGACTATATTTGGCTGTGTGGTGTGCTTTGTTTTTGCACATCTTAACTGTGCATTTCATCACATCTTTGCAGGGATTTCCTGTGCAAGGTTCAGAGGAGTCTAAGAATTGCTAGATGAAGTTGTTTTTCCGGGGTGAGAAGATGGAATATTTCAAATGCCTTGCAAGGTCAGCTAACACAGAAAGACATTCCCACTAAAAGATTGAATTCCATTCCACAAAAACTGATTTTCCCCTTAAAGAGCAGGAAATAAATGAGGTATATAAGATAGACAGTGTGTGTAGTGAAGAAGGCTTCTCAGGGGCTGACAATAAGACATCACTTTTGCTTTGCTAGTATTGTGGTCTCTTTTTCATCAGGTAAGACAGAAGAGCACAGAAGAAAATGGTAAATATAACATGAGCTTTTTCTTCCCCTGGGGTCCCCGGTCTACTAAGGTATTCCCACTGCTTGGGTTCTCTTACCTTGTTTACCCACTTCAGCTCCAGGTATGGTTTAGTTTTTCAAAGTTGTCTAGGAGGAAAGAAATCACAGACCACCTCTAAGAAGAAGAGAGCTGATGTCCCTTTTGTGCCTCCTGGAACTGCACTGCCTTTTCCCAGAGTATTTCCCAGGGCCCATTCTGCATCCTTCCAACATAAACTCTGAGAGCCTTGACCAGGGATGCATCTCTGGACTCTTTGAAAGACCACAGTCATTCAGAAAATGGATTCTTTTCCTTTCACACAGAGCTTTTTTTTTTTTTTTTTTAAA
>VWYP01008934.1:15296-59573 GCA_013400435.1 Pycnonotus jocosus | reverse complement strand
TTTTATACTAGACAGTTTTTTTTTTTTTTTTTAAAAAAAAAAAAAAAAAAAGCAGGTTTTTCTCAGAGTGAAGCCAGATTTTTGTGCTTATTTCTGGCTGCCTACCTATATACACAGTCTGGCTTAGCTTACCCTCAAAACACAGGATTGAACTTGGGAATAGAATATTTGGCAGTTACATTTAAGATGTAATGAACAAATCAGTTTGTCATCAGTTTGTAATGGTACAAACATTTGGAGTATTGCAAGACAGCTTGAATAATATTGTGCTCTCCAAAGTAAAATGCTAGTTTGGTTAGTGGCAACAGTGGGTAAAAATGAATTCTTGTTGCTGGAATGTTACAGTCCTGTGAGGTTAACCACACTTTGGCCAGCGTCAAGCCAGAAATTAGCCTCTCAGCTGCTAAGACAGCAGCCTAAATGTGCAGATTTGACAAAGAATCCCTCCATGGTTCCTGTTTCAGAGAAGTTCCTATTCCATGTTCCGATTCAGAGAAGGGATAAAGGAGTTCAGCGTTAATTTAGATTTGGTTAAGCTGGGTCTAAAATTGCCTCCTGCTGTGTTATTGATAGAAGAATCTGGTACATCTGCTGATTATGATTGTATAACTTCATAAGAACCCAAATTCCTTCAATGAATTCCCACAGCTCCAGGGAATGACAGCTGGAGTCAAGTTGGAGTGCAAGTGGTTACCATCAGCTCTGCTCCTCAGGCAGGGCTTGCTGAACCAACAGGAGCTGGAGTTCCTGCATACCTCCCATTATAAGGACCAGTTTTTAAATATTTATGAATTTGCTAAATTTAAATCATTCAGGCAGAACAGCTTATTGTTGTGAAATTTGTTTCCACTTATACAGTTCATTAAAGCAACAGAGGTTTGTGCACGAGTGTATATCTAAAAAAATCAGACCTTACTAATGACCCAGGCATGGTAACTAATTTTATGGTGAAGAAACATCTGTATTTTATCTGTTTCCTTTAAACATTTAAAGAATCTACAAGAACTTTTTGCCCCTGTAACCAGTCACTACCAAGCCATGACAATACAAAAAATCTGCACATGCTTGCCACAGTATTCTTGAAGTACCTCTGAGTCTTCAAAAGATGTTTTTGTTCTGATTGCTGAATTTAAAATTTTCTTTTAAAGAGAAAATAGTTCTGCATTCAGCAAGATGAATCACAATAATAGTTTTGACAGAAATGTCTTTAACTTAAATGAGAAAAATGGCATTTGTCATTGGCTTCACAAAAAATCGAACATACTTACAAGTATCTCAATGTTTATCCCAAACAAATTCCCTTTTATCTATGATTTCTATCAACTTATTTCAGGTCTGAATTATTTATGGGAACACAGATGTGAACATTGTTCCATATAAATACTTACTAAATTAGCAAACAATACTGAGCCTTTTGATGCAAAGAGGAATTTGTGATTTGATTTACTAGTTAAAACAAAGGTTGGCAAGCCTTGAAGTGTTAATATTGAGGAAAAGGTTTAAGAAGGTTGTCATATGAACATACTGATGATTTTTTTTTTTTTGCTTGCCCTTGTCTTAGCAAAATACATGCTTGGTAAGAGAACAAAACTGTTTATTGATTATGAAAACCAGTCAGAATGCATAAGACACTTTAATACATCATTAAGTATGCCTTTTATTGGAAGGAAGGAAGGAAGGAAGGAAGGAAGGAAGGAAGGAAAAGAAATATAGAGACCAGTACACTGTCTCACAACTGCAAGGAAACAGCTACAAATATCACGAGTATGGAAAAGAATTGGAGAAGGACATTTGTATTTAGCTTTTATATTTAGAAAATTCTACAGTATGCTTTTTTGCTAGGTTTTATGAGTGTCTTAAGCAAGTCACAGAGATAAAAAATGAAATATGAACTAAAAGTGTTATTTGAAAAATAAATAAAGCTAATTGGGAAACAAGGCAATTGGGTGTCCACTGTGCAGCAATGCTTTGTGAAATCAAAATTGCTTTTGATTTCATGGGAGTCAAGGGAAGGGAGGAAAATAAGTTATTGATTACAAAGCCCTTCAAAAATTTGTGTCAGTTCTTTCTCCAGGTTCATTGGAGCTTTGATTGTGTATCGTTTTGATCTTCATATGCAGTGAACAGGCACAATTCCACCTCATCTGTTTGGACAGCTGTATACATAACAAAAAAAGAATAACCTCCACATACAAACACTACCTACTGTCCATAACAGGATGCAAAATAAATTACCCAGAGCACAGAGACTGATTTGAAAATGTCAATTTCTATCAGTATTAAGAAAATCCTTTATTCAAATATAGTTAACATGAGTGTAGGATACACTAATGAACCCTATCTAAAAGATGCCCTTTCCCAATAATTTTTGCTCAATTTCTATGAGCAAGTTAAAAAACATTCCTGTTTTGGTTTCAGCTGGGCTGAACCAGATCTACCTCACAGAGAACCTGCACCAAGGGTTGCCCTGGTGCAACCCAGAGTGGGGACACTGCTTCCCTGCTCAAAGGTGCCACTGGCAACCAAGGGTGGGGAAGGAATTTTTCAAGCCAGTATCATCCCTGGGCATCATCACTGTTCTTGTGGTATTATTACACCAGGTCCCAGATATTCTGTGCTGTGCCGTGAGCTTGATGTTAAGCAGCTAATAGGATGTACCTATTTTGAAATAGGATTTTCTCAGTTTAAAACATATATTAAAAGAAGTAACTGTTACCTCTTACAACAAACTTGTAACATAAAGCCCTCCCTCATTAATCTGTGATCAGTTATAATCACAACTGTGTAAATAGCCATAGACTGTAAAAATCTCAGTTGAGTGTTTACATTCTCATTTTAAAAAGTATCCATTTTTTTGTTGTTTTGAAAGGGAGTCATCCTTCTGCTCATAGTTGGGAATCTTCTCGGTGCCTTCCTAGACACTGAGATTGTTTGTGCAGCAAACAAATATCCAGTGTGGGAATACTCATCCTGGTTTTAACCATGTGTTAGTCAGGCCCTGAGAGAAATGAAGAATTATTATTTCCCCTCTAAGGTCCTTATTGTGACAGAATCTGGATATTTCATGAGCATGCTTGAATCTGTCTTTCAGCATTTATTAATATAAGGCCAAATGTTGTTTCTGTTTTAAAAATGGAAATAACCAGGAGTGGCTAACCACCTAAAAGCAGACAACTTGGAACTAACTTTTTGGAGTACTTAACATTTTATAGCAGGCTGTAGTTATACATTTTTACAGCACAGCTTGTATTGACTCAGCTGCCTTTCTGAGAGCTCAGCACTTCTAAAAGTGCAGACCTCAGGTATTTTGAACTGGGTGCTCAAATCTGAGAGAAACACAGTCAGTGACCACCTGTGAAAGTGCTGGTGCATAACTTGCCCACCACTGCCAGCAGCTCACTAGCAGGGCAAGGGACTGAATTCACCTCACCAAAGTGGAAATTTGCTCTCTCAAGAACAAGATTTTCCAACTTCTTACTAAATATCTCTCTTACCTTTGGCTTTGTCAGGATATAGACTGGAGTATTTTGACTTGCAAGATGACTTGCAAACATTGATGGTCACTTTTGCTAGACAATACAAATTCTCTGTAGCTTTTCTGTGTAGTCTTGGATAGACACAATACATTCTGCAAGATGCTGAGAGCTTTTTGCAAGACAAGGGATGTTCACTTTCTGTAGTGCCTGACTTGTTGAGTACAGCCTCAGTTGTGCTGACTGCAACGTCGCAATTTTCCATGCAAGTCTCATCCCTGAATTTTACTTGTGCCAAGATTAAGAGAAGACATATGGAAAGCACAAAGCAAAAATAAAAATAAGAAGTAGAATCATATCTTCTGTTACATGCCATGATATTTTAGTATGATAGGAAGTCAGCCAGTGTTAAAATACTACAGAAAATATTGACATGAAGCTGCAAAGCAGAGATAAGAGACAAATTCTGAAAATACAGGTGACACAAACATTATCCTACAGTTAAGCCCAAGGAAGCTAAACTATAAATTCAAAAACAACATTAGAAAGAATTATGTGTCTTTCTTTCGAGAAAAAGAAATAAACACATGTGCAAACATATTATGAGGGTTTGCAGTTGATGTTGTCACTTTCTTCTTCTTTTTGGAAGCTTTTATTTTATTTTCTAATTTTGTATCAATAAAATGGCATTATTTCTATCATCCTTATCATTCAGACATCAATTATTACCTCATAAAGCCATCACATTTATATGGTCAAGCAATGCTTTTTAAAATAGTTTTTCATATATTAGCACTGACAATTCCTGTGTATAAGCTGGCTCAATAAACTCAATATCCACTTTTAAGCCTCTCTGACCAAAGCCTACATTTTCCCCTATGGTGTAAAATCTCTGATCTTAGTAACACACACACACAAAGCTGTCCTGAGACATCAGATCTATGCTACCAGCAAAAGCTGATCTGCCCAGGATAAGAAACAGTCTTCTCTTTTTGTCACTGGTTCAGCGCCCGTTTGCATCCCTCCAGAATTCAACAAAGTCATGGCCAATATTGATATTACTGATCCTCAGCTTGCAAAGTGCTTTGTCCCCACCAGAGAGCTGTTGAGTTAATCCCTTGCCTGAACAAATGCAGATACCGTGAGATGAAAGCACCGTGTGCTGGTGGAGCTGGCTGCAAAGCAACCTGCTCCCACAGCAGGGAAGGAAGGGCAGGAGCGCTGCCTTTGGTGAGAGCCCGCAGCCAGATGGGCTTAGCCAATTGTGAAACCACACAGTAAGCCTCCCTTTCTTCACTCCTGGCCGGGCCAGCCCAGAGCGCAAAACCCAAACCTTTACTAACGATATATGATGGCTGGGAAATGGAGCGTGCACAGGAGTGTGTGTTTACACAGATATTGGTATGGTCCCAGCTCAGAAATTCACACAAGCTGCTGCTGAGGAAAAATGTAGCTGCCATCTCATAGCCATTCCTGCCACAGGAGAAGATTCTGCTTTCCATCCAGTGTCAGTCATCACATGTGAGTTCATTTACAGTAAGAAAATGCAGAAAATGTTTTTAAAAGTTGAAAAAGTTAAATCTTAAAATGCTGTGAGTATAAAAGTAAACATTTCATCACTTATGATCCTTTTTGCAAACATGCAGCTCAGCATTTTGTTTTTTCTTTTAGAGTGAGTTGCTTGTGAAACAATATCCATTGTTTTAAACCTCAAAAATGACTGGAAGATGAAAGGGAAGAAAAAAGGATTTCCTACCCTGCTCTAGTCAGCCCCTTTCCTGACTGAGCTCTCTCTCTTTTCTGTTCCCAGTTTTGTGCAGCAAAGCCACACGGAGGCTGGGTGTCCCAGCAGGGTTTACCTGATCATTGCCATGGCATGCACAGGTACCCCTCACACAAACTTCTCTGGTGAAAGTCCAACTCTCTTATGGTCTGCTACAACCACTTGTTATGGAAAGAAAGGTCCTTCCTATACGAGCTTCACTGTAAAGAATTTATATCACTTTGTAACTATCACTTCCTTCAGTCGCATTACAACCCTGGAAATTGAATGGGATAATTTCTCAACAGGGAAGATGAAGTTATTCAGTTCTGGCATGCCAAAAACTATTGCAATAGGCAGCAATGAAACCCAAAATTCCCTGCTCCAAAACATGAACTCATGTCCCACTCAGGCTGCTTTCCTGTTTTAGCCAGTTCTCGTCTGCTTTCTTTAATATTTAAATGATGGCAAGAATTATATATCCTAAATTACATAAACCACCGTCCATTTGAATACATCTCCCTTTTTATTACTGATACCTGTAAATAAATTTATTATTTACATGATTATAGCATTACCATTTAATCATGAGATTTATATCTATCTAAACCTACTAAGCCCATGACAACGCTGCTCAAATAACGCTAAAAATGAAACATAACAAAAAAGATGGGAACTTTTACGCATTCTCTTAGTATTTCAGCTGTCTGGCTGAGTAGTGGTAATGAGGAAACAACAAAGCTAAGAAGAATTGAAGTTACAAAAATGCCTTATGACAGATTGCATGTCAGTAGGAAATGTTTATGCTGCCATCAAGAAGAAAATATTTGGATATTTTTAATATTGAACATATTATGGTACATGGAGAGACAACAATCATAGCTGTTTTTTTATATATGATCTAACTAATACAAACATGCTTGTTATTTATGAAGCAATAAAATAAACCTAACTCTTCCCTGAGGTGATATTTTATTTAGGAGGTAAACTTATAAAACCATTTAGGTAACCATATAATACTTTATAAGAAACCTGAGGGCTTCTACTCTGCTGGAAGTTTTGTATGCAGCCTTTTCATTTTCAAACCTTTGGTTCCTCCTCATACAAAGACAGATCCTTTCCACCAGCAATAGCAGTAGAAGAGCACCATGAGTTAGAGTGACGACAAGAACTGCTCTCTGAAGACTGTGAAGTGCCACCTACCTCCCTGGAGACAGGGGATGCTCAGCACCTTTTGAGTGCTTTGACATCATGAAATGTCCCCTGTCTCACTCCCATCTATCCTGTCCAATTTCTTCATCTAATCTGGATTCTGTGAATAAAATATTTATTTTGCAGTGCCTTAGGCGACATGTAGATAACATTTTTGTGAGCAACTGAGCAGTCTAACCGAAAGCTTTTTAAACTATAAAATCAGGGGGAAAAAAGTGTTAAGCCTTCTTGTAAGTATAATTTGAAGCCTCTAAAACTAAAACTATGGGTCTTCTGTGCACATAGGTGAGAGGAAAGGCAGTTTTCTCTTCAGACACAAAAGAGAGACAGAGGTATTTACTTACAACATTGCACAGCCTTGTCTGTGCCCAGTTTGTTAGACTTATACCACAGGACACTTGACAGCATAATGATATAAAATTATATAAAATGTAAAGGAAAGCAAACACCTATTTTGAAGAAATACCCACTTAGCACTCAATTCAAGTGCCTGCATCTCCAAGTTTAGCAATAACAAATTATTTCAGAACAAAGTATACATTCTGCTGGAAGGGTGGAAGTGCCATGATATATAGTTCTATCACATTACATGCCTACCACCATGAATCTTAATCTTCACATTAAAGTCACAAGGGCTACTATTGTTCATATCCTTTGCATTTTCATCCCCCATCTGAATACACTCTTCCATTTGAAAAAAAAAAAAATTAAAAAAAGCCTTGACACATGCCTGGGCCCAGTGAATTTAAAAGAAAGAAGGTTGGTTGCTATTCCTTCCAGTTGTGAAACAGGAATTGCTTTTGTATGAGGCTGGGTCTAACAGAGTGAGACTAAACATTTATAAAATCAAGTAGGGATTGAAATATAGCTTTGTGGTTACTAACATTTTGCAGCAGCATATCAAGTTTCACATTTCATCAGCTGAATAGAGTCTGTGTGCTGGGCTATTGTGGTTCAGTAGCTGACAGCAGTCAAGTAAGTGCTGCTCTCTTCCTGGCTTAATCATTTCTATTACACTCAGTGTCAAAACAATAATGTCAGTGAAATAGGCTTGCTGACATTATAGATTAGAATTGAGTGATTCTGAATGTCCTGTGACTGAATTGCATTTTATTTCTAGAAAATTACACATTACAATTGCAAATTAAAGAGCTTAGATCTCAACAGGCTCTATCAACAAATATGGAGTTGTGGACTCCGTGCTGCTGGAGAGATGATCCATCATGAAATTCATGAGGTTTAATGTATACTAACAAGAGAACAACTGCTGAAATACTCAGCCATGTGTTGGAGAGGATCTGAAGAAAAATCTGTTTTGTAAGGAGGGATTAATTCAGTTACACAAGAGGTGAGAATCCCTGGGGTAATCTCAGAGATTTAAAGAATGTTCCAGAAAAAGAAAGAAAACCCCTAGATTTTCTTTCTTCCATCTGTGAACCCCACAATTTATGAGGACACATCTCCTGAAATTCACTTAAGGAACACACTCAGTGTTTAGAGAGCAGCCAATGTAGCAGACTGCAGAATTTCTGAGTGACTGACAGCTACCAAATGACAAGAAGTGGCATTTAATAACTGCAGTCATCAGGACACTTACTGAAAAAGAGCAGGGCATTTCTGTCATCTGCCCTTTAGAAGGCATGGACAGCAACTGTGTCCCATCATACTCTCCTACTCTAGCCATATAATATCCTAGTGTAAAACAGTTTGGCCAGAAAATGAGCAGTTTGAAATAAAAAACATATATTCTCTCTTAGAGTTCCCCTAGAAAATCAGCAAATCAGAAATTACTGATTTTATAAAATAATCTGAAAGGAATTTTTAATATGAAGAAATTTATAAAATAATCTGAGATTGCTCACAAACAACGAGTAAGACCAAGCTCAGGAGAACTGCAGCAATCAGTCACAAACACAGATAGAAATAATATTGACTATTTGACATTTTTTGATCAGAGCAACAAATCACTTTGGTTCCTCTCACTACCTTGTAACCTTCCAAAAATATCCTTTGTGAACATATGGAGCTTCTAGGATTACTAAAGATGGAAATTTCCAGATATAGCAATTCTCTCATTCCACATTGTTTTGGTTTCTTCCTGTAGTAAACTTTAACTATGCAGTCATAATTAGAAGATGAATTTCTAGAAGCTTGTATTCTATGAGCTAAGGCAAGAAAAATATTAGATGGTTTGTGTGTTTCATTTTATACGTATTCTTCTTAATGGGAAAGTACATTAATCTTGTCTTGAAATTTATTCACAGCCTACAAAACTTCATATGAATTCAGTATATCATTTGCAAGTGCTGCTATACAAGGAGAAAATTAATCATATTGTTCATAAATGGGAGCGTTTACCTCTAGAAACCAAAGTAATAGGTCATCACTTTCAAGGCTTTCTGAAAGCCCATTTAATCATTCACCAGAAATAATACAATCAAACAAGTAATGAGCAACAGATTCTCAAAGCAAAAACTAGGGAACACTTTACAAGTAAGAAAAAATGAGTAGGAAATCTGAATGCAATTCATAAATTACTAAAAAAAAATTCAGCAGACCCTCATGTGCCAGTGTCTCGGGAATAATGTGGAAACAGAGAAGAGATCAAGTTTGTGGAATAAACAATTCTCATCAATATCATGATAAAATAACATTTATGAAGAGTGAAGAAAGAGAGCTGGGAATAGAGCAAAACTCCATGAATTGATGTAATCCATCATATTATGAAAAGAACATTAAAAGTGAGTAATCTGTGTTGCATGCTGGAGCCTATTTAAGTTTTCAGTTAATTCTTAGTACTGTTGTTTTGAACTTGGTTTGAAAAGGCATTGGTCAGTCATCAAAATTATGAGTTTATTTTTTGAAATGGTCATACTTTTAGATCCTCTTCATTTACTTGATTTTTGTTTGAGTAAAGAGTGGAGGATGGTGTGTTTTCAATATTTTCTCTTCAATCAGTCATATAGGCTAGGTATTTATTTTTTAAAAAATCAGATTTTAGGTTAATTTACTAATACAAGCTAAGATTTTTTTTGTGTGAAATTCCTGATGTAAATGGGAGAATGAGGAACTCCAGTTTTCCTCTGAAGATGTCAGCTTCAGTCCCATGTACATAAGGAAATATATTAGTTACAGAAGATGTGGACTCTTTTACCAACTGTGTTTTGACATGATTTTTGCCAAAGCTTCATTACTTGTGCTCCATGGATGATTACTGAGAAGCCACAGCTTTACCCAGTTATGTGACTGACAACGTCCTCTTTGTAACTGAATGAGAAAGTTTGTCCTAATTTCATAGTTAGCAGAAAGCCAGTCATGCACGAAAAAAAGGTATAAGTTTTAGCAAGGAATAAAGACTGCCAGGAATACAGCTATTTGTTATGGATAATCCCAGAACATCTGTTGCTCCCTCTCCATAGGTGGTCCAGCTCCAAAATATCCCCAGCTTTTGCCCCTTTTGCTCTGCAGGCCATATAGAGTAGTGTTGTACAGCATCTTGGTTAGTGCTGTTTCCCACAGGTTAATACTGCTTTTCTGGAGGAACCATAAATTCTGTGTGAATCATAGAAATAACCACTTGAAGTTAAAAAGAGAAACTGCAAAACTACATGTGAATAAAAATACAGAACTTATCCTCCACAGTGGGTTTTGATTAATTTATGTTTACAGTTAGAATATGCTCCCTGCTTTTATCCGACACTGTTTTCCCAGTGCTTCGTCCATAAAGCAATTCCTTTCTTCCTGCTCTTACCCAGAGTGATGGTGGTTCCTTGGGTCACAGTTAAACAGTTTGACTCCACAAGAGTAAGTGCAATACAATCTTTCAAATGGTCACTTACGGCATTTTAGCATCACCTCTGCCTTTCGTCTGCGTCTGTCTTTTTCCTCCCCTTGTCTCCCCCTGCCCCTCTCTTCCAGATTCACAGGCTACAAGGGGACTCCTCTCACACAGCAGAACACTAAAGCTCTCTCCAGATGCTCCAAGTACATCACAACCTGTGGTTGTCGCTCCAGAAATGCGATGGAAGGACATTTCTTTGTAAGGAATGTTCCAAATATTGAGCATTTATTAATGTGAGGTCATTCTTTTCAAGTGCCTATGGCAAACTCAGTATTAATAATGACAACAGAACCTGAACCAATAAGCTAAAAACCCCCTTGTTTGTAGACTATAGATTGGGAGGCTATTCTGTTGTGGAAATGGGGAAAAAGAGAGGCCTCTTGGATCTCTCAAAATCTGAAGTGCCTGGTTGCAGATGTGCAAAGTGAGTGGTTATGCACTTATTTGCAGCAAAGATTTACCAAACCCTCAAGCATTCCTCAAACATATCTTTGCCCCTGTGGTCACTTTTACCTTTTTCTGATCCTCAAAGGTCAGTCAGTCCCTTCCTCCTGTCCATCTTCATTTTCATCACTTTTCCCACAAAGAACAGACTGAATAAATTAAGTGGGCACATCAGGTAACTTTTGCAGTAAAGCAGATTATCTGCCAGATAGAGAAGTCAGAGAGAAGTGGAGATGCTGAGAACAAATTAAAGCACTTGGCTTTACCAGATTTTGGCACACCCAGAGGAAATGTAAAGGGCAGCTTTGATTTCCTCTGCCTCCTGCCCTCTCCCTGTCCAGGACAGGCTCTCTTCATTTCAGTGGAGTGGGAGGTATGGCTTGGGTGGGGTGCAGCTTCCTGGCCACTGCCCAGACAAACCAACAGCTATTACTCCCTGCCCAGCCCACCCCTGTCCCCACACTGCCCAGGGTGCTCACCACACTGCCCAGACAACCCCACATGGCACAGAGGTCACCACCATGTCCCCATGGCTCCCTGGTGTCCCACTGCTCCATGGCTTGGCTCCCCAGGTACCACTGGACAGCCACACAAGCAGTGGCCTTCACAAGTGGTTTTGTGCCAGGACAGCTACCTTGGGACTGCAGCCCTGGGACTGTCACCTTGGCACCAGGAACATTGCCAAGGCCACCAGATGTCAAAACAAGCTGCAAGACCCCACAGGAAAAAAACTGCATTTTAAAGAAAAGGGGTTTTTAGACTACAATAGAGCTTCTACTCTCCCATAACACATAGATCCACAAGTTAATCAACAGCTATGCTTTAAACAAGAATCTTAGGAAATCTATAAATTTTCCATTCATTTCTATGGAAAAAAATCAGTCTCCATTTTCTGATAAAATAATATGACTAAGTTTTTTTTCTTTTTTCTAAACTTAGAATAAAAAGAGCAATGCTTTTTCTGAAAAGTGCTAATTAAGTCTGGGTATGTGATCTAGGAAATACAGAGCTGTGTAACCTGATGGAAACAATCATTTTCAATTGTCAAGACACTTCTGCTTCTTTTCACCCCAGTTTCAAGTACATCTGGTTTCCACCTGCTCTGTATAAGATTGGTTCCTCCCTTTTTCAAATGCATCATGCTCTCTAGTTTTGGCCATGACTCTCCAGTGGCATTTAACTCAAAAAATCAGCTCCACCTGGAATATGGATGCAGCAAGATGGGAAGAAGATGAGTGTTACAGGAAATTTATTCTCTTTATGAAGGGACATGACAAACTTCAAAAGGGGCAGTGTAGTTGGCACATGAATATACCAAGCCTCTGTGGTTCCAAATGTAAGCTGCTTCAATTTTAAGAAGTGGATTTATATTTTGACTATTGTCTTCTAAAATGTTTTGGTTGGTGTCCTTAAACTTTCACATCCTCTGCCCAAGTTTTTCAATCTGTCTGACAGCTTACATCCCATGTGATAGGAGATTTTCCAGGACAAAGTATGTCTTCTGTCTCCATGACTATTTCCCAGAAGGTCTTCCATTTCCCACCAGTAGTGGCATTTCTTGAAGATGATTGTGTTTTTTATGTAAAGATAACAATTTAATTTTAATTAGCCCTCCTAAAAGCTAAAATGATATCAATTTTAAATTCATAACTGAATTCAGATCTGCAGCTAGAACATGAGAATTTCTCCTTAGATGTTAGGAAAACATTATTTACCATTAGGACCACTGGATGCTGAGACAGAAGTTGAGAGCTTCAGAAGCTATGGCCTCCATCCTTACTGATACATGAAACTCAGTGGGAGATAAAGTGCTGAGCACCCTAAACTTTATGTAAGAGGGGAGAATTACAGACTTCCAGAAGTCCCTTCCCACCTACACATTTCTGTGATGTGATTTCAGCATGAATTTTGCTCCATAAGCAGAAGATCTAACTGCTGGGCAGATTGTGGTATGAAGACATAAAAATCAAGAAATTTTGCTTGGTCCTTTTTTTCCACTTGCAGCAGAAAAATCTGCCCAGAGTCTGCAAAAGCCCCAGGAAGACAGGCAAAGCAATTTAAAATATCAACCAAAGATCCATCAATGTACTTCAGCAACAAGACATTCAGCATTGTAAGGTTCAAGAAATAAGACAGACACCTATCACATTCAGGACAACTCCTTGGCCCTGTCCTAGAAATGAAGTTTTAATATCAGGTTCTTTTAGGGGAAGCAGGATGTAATTGTAACGCTAAAGAGGAAGCAGCTGTCCTCTGGGTATCATCTGGTAATGTGAAAGTCCCTGGAAAGAATCTTTTTCTGCTTCATGTTGGGCTGATGAGGGAAATCAGTGTTTTCCCAATGCAACTGTGCTGATGCAACCACTGAAGTGGGAAAATTTCTGTTGTTTTCAAAATACAGCATAATCCCTTATTCCCTGAAGTACAGGATAGTCCTAGAAAAATAGTCCATGTAACAGAGGTGTGTGATGCAGCTTTACAGTGTTACAAATACAGATAAAATATAAGATACAGATCTGCACATCTTTGTGCAGATTGCATTCCAGGTGCTTTTGCAAATCTTGGCTTTGATGATGACACATTGAGGACTTTTTTTAAAAAGACACATCCTCATTTTATTTTTACTGTTCAAAGCATGATCTGTGCACACCCACCAGAGTCTGGCTTGAATAAAAATAATTTTCAAGGCTGTCCGTGCAGGCCCAATACCAGGCAAACTGGAATGAATTTAGTTTCACACAAACTGATGCAGTTATGGATTCAGCAGTGGCTGCAGCTGGAGTGCAGCTCTGGCTGAGGAAGAGGCTGATACCACGAGGACACCCATCACCCAGCCACCCTCCAAGTCCTCACATGAGACACATGGAGGGGGTACCAGGGCCCAACCATAACTGACTTGTCCAAGGCCAGGTAGGATGTCTGAAAACAAAACTGAACCCAGATACTTCAGTTTTTAATCCAGTATTAGACATATGTTTCTATTTCCTCTGACTCTTCATCCTTTAGCCATTGTGCACATTTGGCACATTTGGAACATGTGGTACTGCCATGGAATGAATGAGACAGTGCTTTCTCCTGGAAGAGAAAAATACCTCGTGATCCCTTCAGTAAAAACCACATTGTAATGCTCTTGGATAAAAGGGTTGTACAGTTACCTGGCAGGCTGAATAAAGACAATTTCCAGTATTCAATATTGGAGTGATAAACATGCCAAATTTCAAGTTTCCACTACCTTTTGCAGAAGTGCTAGAACAATTTAAAAAAATATCTTTAAACCTCTTACATAATGATAAAAGCGTAATATCACCTTTTTTTAACCTATAAGGTATTCAACCTTAAATATGGAGAGCAAGTTGCACTTTATCTAGAAGCAGGAATGCAGCTGTACAGATAAAAAATTTAAATTATCCAAAGTAATTTAATGATAGCAACGATTCATTGCGTATTAAGCAACTGACACAGATAGAACACCTCAGAATTTTATAAATGTTTTAAAAGATCCACACCATGGGCATGAGCTGGTACCTCTACATTAGTATTTTATTTGTGCTTAGGACTATTTTTGAGAGAAGGGTTGCTCCCAGAGAGAAGGGTTGCTTTAATTCATGCCCTAGAATAGTCTTGGCATGTATGAAGCAGGTTTCTTGAGCTTCTTTTCAGAGATGTGCTGGAGGAGCACACCTAATTTACTATAGCAAAGATTGATCTTTTTGTCAATGGGAGCAGGCTAGAGTTAATGTGAAATTAAGGAGCTTGGAACGTGGATAGCTTGGATGTCAAGTGCTTGGCATCCATTATTTCACTCTATTGGTCCTTACTGCTTTCTAGTTAGAAAAGTTAGAAATTTTTTCCTAGAAAACTTCTTGCTAGCTAGAAAAGACTGTTAATAAGTAATAAATGCACAATTATTGCAGATAAAGCCACATACAGCATGATAGTATTATTTAAAATGCTTGGTATTATTTAAAAAACTCAAACAACTGAATTCTCATTGTAACGATGCTCCATGTGGATGAACAGGAATGATGAGTTTTCAATGAAGGAGGCAGGAAGATGTGCCTGGTTTGGTCATCCTCTGATGACCTGATGTGAGTAGTAGATTCTGAAGTCATCACTTACAGAAGAGAGTTCACTATGTAATTAGGCTGCTTCAAAGCATAGGAAATTTCTCAGCAAGAGTAAGAACCACAAACTGACTCTTCATGATCGCAATTCGAAAGCAAGAACAGATGAAAAGTGTTATCCAGAGACTTTGAACACAGGATTATGTTCAGGATGCTTCAGGATGCTCCCACCAGCCTTTTCTGCCTGGGTTCCACTACTGCTGATGCTGGATTTGGGGCACTATTTGACCACAGCACAACAGGTCTGACTGACATCAGAAACAGAAAAACAATCACCTTTCTCTTGAAGTAATAAGAGTGAAAGTTTATGCATAAACCCAGCTTTATCTTTTTATTTGGGCTGCACAAGGACATGGAATTTCTTCTCTGTGTAGTCCACTATTGCAAAGTTAACTCATCAAAAGTTACTGAACAAATTTGAAACAGCGAGTTTACACGGGATCAGCAATTTGCACTGTTTGGCTGTGGTATCTTTGTTCCAGTGCTATAAGTAATGGATTTATTATACCATGACTCTTTGGAGAATTCAGACTATTCAGAAAAATGTGCTCTCCCCTAAACCAGCGGAAATCTCTGATTCACATCTGCTGTAGCAAGTGGTTCCGTGTTTTATGGCATTATCGCTTTTCCTGCTGCCACCCCTGTGCCTCCTCTGTCTGCTCCATTTTCTGCCAAGAGCAGGCAATGGTGGCACAGACAGCAGAAGAGGAGATGCTGCACCTCAGCCTCTTCCTCCCTGAGGCTGCATCCCCCTGGGAGGCTTGGTGTGGTGGCAAAGACCCCCGTGAGAGAGCTGAGGAGAGGCTGGGGCAGCCAGGCACACACAAGGAGGAATTGCAGACATACCACACTGCCACAGCTGTAGGGGGCCACAGCCAGGCAGCCAGAGGGAGGACTGAAAAGCAGATATATCCTAGAAAAACACAGGCTTTCTATGGACAATTCCCCCATGGACAGGCGATGAAGAATGCCAAGTAAATCACTGCAAATTATTGGTTCCCTCAGATTTATGCCATCTCTGAGGCAGAAGACAGGAGGGAATATGGGATATTTTTTGCTTTCTCCTTACATCAGATTTTGGGGTAGACGAAGAGAAACTTGCTGACAAGATTTTATGTTTATTTGGTGAGAAGTTAATTGAAAGCACACTTAAAAACCCAGGAAAATCAGAAAAAAAAATAAGGCAAAGTCAATCCAGCAATTGCAACAGTATTTTTAGTCTGGAAAAATAAGTCCTGATATGCTCCAAGACTTTCATTGTTTTCATGGCTTCTCTATGAGTACACACACAAAAGAAAGACCCAACACCCTAAATAATGGGCCACCACCTAATATATGAGAATATTTGTTCCCTCATCCTGAGATTTGCTCAGAGTTAGCTGAATCCTGTAATTCATCATGATCTGGCAGGATGTCATTCCTCTAGCTGGTCCAGTCAAGGGCTGTCTCTTCTCAGCACGGCTGTGTGAGCATCTCTTTAGTCCTGAGATGCATGAGTGGTGCCTCTTTTTTGGGTTTCTGGCAGGGCTTTGGGTGGTAAGGACTCTTCTGGTCAGTTAACAACTACTGTTATAAAAAAGGACAGTTTTATTTCCTTTGTTATGGCAATCTCACATCAGTAATTAATTGTAGGAGGAACTTTATGTTAATGACTCCATAAAAGCCATTCCATAGTATGGCAGCAAGGCAAATTTTATGAAAGGCTGCTGAAATGTTGTGGAATACATTCAAAGAAGTACTTTAAGTTACTAGGGAATGCAAGTGCCATTTTCAAGGAAGAGAAAATGTTTAACTGAATGTTTATTATTAATTAGAATGGACCTAATGATTAACTTTTATAAAGTTATTAAATCGCTCAGAGGCAAGCATTATTACTTACAAATTCTCAAATGCACTTTCCTGTTGCCCCTCTTGCTGTGACTGAAACTAAATATTTACATCACATTTGGGGCCTCTCCTTGCCCCAGTCTGTTATTTCTGTCATTGTTATGTTTCTCTTTTGGGGTGGGTCAGCTGGTGCTGCAGAAGATAGCTGATAAATCCAAAATCCAGGTGGTGCAGTCAAATATACACAAAGAATTGAAGCTAACCCAAGCAATGAAATCAGCTGAAATACAAAGCCAATTCCTGATGAATAAAGTGTGATTTATACCATCAGCTCTCTGCTTGGCCTCCTTGGGTCTAAGAAAAAGTTACAAGAGGAAGGACTGAAGGTGTAACACCATGTAATAAAAATTGTCATAAAAACATTTCCTCCACAGGAAGCCTTGAATTTCTGTGTCAACAGAAGTAAGCAAATACATATTGTGCAATCACTTAATTCTGCAATTTGGCACTTCTATTTGATGATTTAAAAGATCTTACGAGATCAGGTGAATGATTTACCCTTTTCCAAGTGGAAGAGCCGTGGATAATAATTTCAAAAACATCTCAATGCTTCAGAAAATCTTAGAAGTGACAGACAATGCTTGCAAACAAACATAGTTTTACTCAGGAGCAGCAAAATGTCTCTGAGGGAATGAAGTTCAAGTTCAGCCTTGAAACAAGAGTATGGGAATAGGAGAAAACACTGAAAAGAGAGAGGATAATGACCCAGCAACATTGAAAGTGAAGATGGTTAATAAATTATAGCATGTGAAAGGCAAATATAATTCCTAAGCACTGAAAATTAGGAACTTCTGAGAGTCTTATGCTCACTGTTTCCATGGGTTGAAGAGGAAAGCAGTAGCCACAATGGGAAAGATCTGTTAATAATAAAATATAAACTTAAAATGCTTATTCACTGTAAACATCTGCATATCTTACTACTGGAAACTAAGATATTGTGAGGGAAAGAGGAGGGGCAGACACTGATATTTTTTGCCATGGTGCCCAGTGAAAGGACCCAGGCCTGAAGTTGTCAGGAGAGGTTTAGGTGAATATCAGGAAAAGGTTCTTTCCCCAGAGGCTGTTTGGGCACTGGCACAGGCCCCCCCAGGAAGTGCTCACAGCACCATTGAGACAGAGCTCAAGATGTGTTTGGACAATGCTCCCAGTCACACAGTATGAGTCTTGGGCCAGGGTGTTCAGGACCAGGAATTAGACTTTGAGAATCATTATGGGGCCTTTCCAACTCAGAATATTCTGTGATTCCACAGTTTTGAAGAGCCAGAGCAGCTGACATTGGAAACTCAGTCTTGGTTGCATGTTTAATCTGCAAATCTTGACCTTTCCTTGAGAAATGTTTTTTCAAGAGCTGCTTAAGTCACTGGCATGGGGGAGACCCAATCCACTCTGGAGGTTATGAAACCTTTGTGTCCTTAAGACCAGGCTGGACAAATGTCCTCTGAGACTGACATTGGAGTGCCTGATCTGACAATCAGAATGGGAGCAGAATAACTAAGATGTATTTGATTCTCTCCAACTGGCCTTTCTTCATGGTACTTAGTGGTTTTAATTTGGAGTCATTACAAGTTTTAAAAAGAACACAAAAACCCCAACAAAAAACAACCCTACTAAGCATCTAATGCAACATTTAATGACCTCCGCTGCTAGATGAGTGAAATATTCATAATTGCTGCCTCAAAGCTGCTACTTTTTGTTGCTTCCATGTGCTGAAATCTTGCTTCATATTGCAACAGAACTCAAATATGTGTTTTCCAGTAAAACAGAACCCCAGTTCTAGCCAGTTTCGGAGGGAAGTGCGGGGCTGTTGGCCGCCTCCCGTGTTTCGCTGTGTGCTATCCCATGGAACGGAGGGGCCAGGAGCTGGGACACAGCCCCGCGGAAGAGAGGCTCGCCAGCTCCCCGCTCCCAAACCAGAAGGGGAAAGGAGCGAGAAGGGAAGAGAAATTGGGTTTTGCATGGCTCTGCCGCAGCCGGGTTTAGCCGGGCAGCTATTGCCATCTAATGGTGTAGGGCCGGCAGTGGAGTATCCGGCCGGGATGGAAACCAAAGCGCTCCCCGGCTGAACCCCTGGGCAGCCCGCGGTCATTCTGCCCCGCTTCTCTCAGGAACCTGACCTGGAAGCCACGGAAGCACCCGGGAGACCTTCATTAGCTTCAAATAATATATTTTAACAGAGCAAGGCTCCCCTGAATGTGGTTGCAGCAGTCAGATCGGACAGCCTTATAGCCCACCAGGTATGCCGAGGGCAGCGACAGGCTCAGGGAAAGGCTGCAGGAACGCGGTACTTTAGGGGCTCTCACACTCAGGTGGCATCCGGCAAACTCTATCAAGGCTCTGCTGAGGACAAAACGGGTCTAAAGTTACACTGAGTGTGAAGCTCTATGTGGTTTTCAGCGGAGGATTTTTACTTCCAGCTAAGCTCCTCTTGAAAAAAACAAACCAAACCAAACCAAAAAAAGACCCCCAAACCCTCCTACAAAAGCCAAACAAACAAATAACAAAGTATAGTAACAAAAGACACTACAAAATCCAAGTCAGACTCTCTTGGTCATTCTCTGGGAAGTGACAAAGATCACATAATATTGTTGTTTAAACCTCAGAAGAATCATTGAATCAATCAGAAGTTGAAGAACTTCAAACTATGATAAGAATACTAAATGAGATCAATTCTCAAGACCAATATGCCAAAGAGAAGATGAAGAGATCATTTAGCTGATGTTCAGCATATCTTCTAGAAACCCAAATCCAGTCTTGGTCTCATGAGGCGAAACACAGAACTGTATCAAAACTGTAAGGGGAGAGGTTAGAAAAACAACATAAACATGCAGACTCACCAGCATATTCACTCCAGATTTGTATCTTGATTTGTACATTTATATCTATTTAGAGACTTACATCCAGTATCTTTTTATTTTTTTGTTATTGTAGCAGTTATCCTGGGAGTCAGATTAAGAACAGTCTCCCAAGCACAGAGAAGATGGGAATGACCCAGGAACACCCAGCCTGTCACTACAAACCCCCATGAGTGCATGTGGTGAGTGCAGCCTCTCTGCATGGCAGGTACAGAGTCTCTGCACGCTGTTGCTACAGAAAGCCGTGCTGGTAGATTGGCTTGCTATCTAAAGATAGCAAGATCTCCTGCAGACCCAAGAGCTGATGTTTCTTGTCCTCTGAGTCATTGCCAGGAAGCCCAGCCAGACCACCTGGCCACGTGAGCCTCGGTGCCTGCATGCCGGCCGGATTAGGTGAACACGCATGGCTTGGATCTGGTGAGTGTGTGAGGGACAGAGTGTGAGTGAGTGAAAACAGTCTGGTCAGATTCCTCCTTCCCAATCGCAAAGTCTCCTGGTTCAGCTTTTCGTGTTGCTACTGTAACCCTGCAATATTAATTCCTACAGGGTTAGCATAACTGAGCCCCCAGACAGAATGGTAAGAAAGGAAATTTCTTTGATACTTCTCTTCGTCTTTAGATGATACTCATGTGTGAAATACCTGGTCACTGTGAAAACAGTGCAATAAAAATATTGTATAATAATTAGCCAAGAGAGACCTTAGCCTGGATGTTATTCCAGAGAGGGGTGAAGCTCCAGAAAGAGGTAATAATTGGATTGCTTTACATCTGAGCAGTTTTCTAGGCCTTTGGCTATCAATAAAGGTATCTCTGTACAAACATATGCAAACACACAAGAAAAAAAAGTCTTATTTGATGGTTGCTTCCAGGAATTCAGTTACTCCTTGATTTAAATTTAAAATTCAAGGTAAATTTCAAGGCAAAATGGTAGGTAGTGCAAACTTACACATAAGAATTTCCAGATGATTTATAGAGAATCGAAGCCGTATATAAGAGAAGATGGTAGTTTCCAGAAAATTCTTAAATGTCCTGTAGCTTTCCACAGTAATGCTGGAATTTGTTAGGATTATACAAGACACTGGCAGACTGTAGCATGCAGCATTTCCATTGAGTAACACAAAACTTGGGGTTCTGAGCCCTTGGTGTATTATCCTGAGCAATGAGTGCCAAGTCACGCCAGCCAGTGGTTCCAGCAAGGCACTGCTGGGATTATGCCACTGCACACACCCTGTGGGACCTTGGAAAGAGCAAACACTGGTGAAAACTCCAGGGCTCTGTCATGATATCATGATTTTCAATACAGCCATATTCCAAGAAAAATCGTTTCTTTTGGATTTCAGGTTTGATGCCTTCTCTCTCTGAGATTGACTGGTCCAGAGAAAGCTGCAGGACTATACCTCCCCCCTCAGCCTGTGGCCACCAGGAAGTGACTTTGGAAATGTAGCAGTATAGGGTGATGGCAGAGTAGAAGTAGTAGGGAAGAGCACAGCACAGTGCTTGTGCAGCCACCCTCCTTGTGCACCACTGGCAGGGATACATGGAGAGAAGCCACCCAGTAGTCGTGACTCAGTGACCTCCCTGGGGTCAACAAAGCCTAGAAATCCCTTAAAAACCCGGATGCTGGAAATTTGTGCTAGGATCCTTCTACTGTTCATTTCAAAAGCCAGTGCACCAAGACAGGTAACAATCTGGACTTTCATCTGTGTTTCCTCCTTTCTATAAATCTTGAGGGAAAGCTGTATCAGCAAACCCACATAACAGTGCTATACATACCAATAAATGAACTGTAAACTCTCTGCATGTTTTGTGTTGGGCTTTCTGCAGATCAGGAGTCCTAAGAAACCACCTCAGCTCGCTTGAGATCATAGCCTTATTGTGACAAATACCATGTCCTCTGGGTGACCTGGGATGTTTGTTTTGGTTGGCTACATGACAACACATGGGAGACAGGGAATACTAACCACATTGTATAATTTGGTCCAGCTATAAAGTTCTCTTTTCTTTCTCTTCAGGAGAAGCAGAAAAGGTTTTCAGAACTTTCATTTTATGGCAAAGACCTGCTGAGTTCAAACAGAAAAGGCAACATAAATTTAGTAAGATGACTCGCTTTTATCCAGACCACTGGTATACTTGAAATAGTGTAGAGGGAATAAAATATGTAAAGAACACACAGTGTTTTGAAGAAAATTATCTTTTAGCCCATTTAAAAATGTTTTTCATTAAATACCATCATGTTGGTGTTTTTTTTGGGGGGGGTTATTGTGGTTCATCTCTATCTTGAATTACACTTTTGATAATAACCCCTGCTGGGTATAGCTCTTTTTCATGCTACAATCTAAGATGGAATTTATTCTAAAATTCCATCCATGAATGTTATATCCCCTTTGCAATTATTTCATAATTTATTCTTATCTTATCTGAAAGATATCAAAAATTAATCTTACTGAATCCCATTCAGTTGCACTCTTTTGTACTCTAAACAGCATTCCACTTGCATAAAAAGCACTGTGTCTGTCTCTCATTTATATCTGTTTGTCTGGTTCATTTCTATATGTTGAGACATTTACTGAATCTTCCTTGTGAAAATTTCTATCTCCAGGAAATGTGATCTGCCTGTGGGATTTTTTTTTTTTTTTGTATTACAAAAGCAGTCAAAAGATGCTAAGTATCTCTCCAAATGAGTCACAGTGACGATTTCTGTCCCCAAGCTCTACCAGTTTGGAAAAGTGAATTTAATGTCCATAATGCAAGGCATGCTTGGCAAATGGGGAATACCCATCACATAAGGAGATCTGCTTGCATTTATAACTTCAGGACCCTCTTATCCACTCCTGTCAGCAAATTAATCTGCTAGATAGTCATAAGTAATCCAAACTCTGACCTCAAACCCTCATCATATATATTTTAAGCTGAATGCATGAACTGGAGGGGGTAGGGAGAAGTCAGAGAACTTCAGACAGAAGCTTTTTCAGATCAAACAGAGACCATTTGCTGATTTGGTAGCTCTGTGACCTTCTGGGCTACATCAAGCTATGTTCTCCACAGGATAATAATGTAGCAGCTTGCCTTAAAACATGGATTAAAAATGCTTCTTTTGTTCTGAATAATGTGAGAAAGCACAGGGGGAGAGGGGAGATAACGCAGCCTGTGGCAGAACTACTTTTTTGGCCCAGAGTGTAGTGAGTGCTCTCTGCTTTCAAACTGGTGAAAAGGAGATAAAAAGTGATAGACTCTTGACTTGCCAGAAAGATGGCAAGTTGTATTACAAATAAGTTCCAAAATATCATTCCCATTCCCCTTCCCTCCCATAGAATGATTGGAATAACATAACATATTACCCCAGTCATTTGCAGGTTAATAACTGTAATAATTTTTCATCCATGCTAATTTATAGGCTGCCTGTATTTAAGTTAACAAAGTACATGCAGTAATAGCTTTGATTTAATGATGTTATTTCTTAGGAGCATGAACCTTAACTTTAAAGGTTTTAAAGTTTTGCCTTGCAAATGATGCATCTGCCCAAAGAAAAAAATAAAGTGATTTTTAGCTATCTATAAAAAAAAAATCACAGAATAAATCTATTCTTAGAATAGCTTTTGATGCCATATTAAATAAATTAAAATAGATTATAGGGGAATTGTCATATTGGAGATGAATAGATGAGTGAAATACTACTTTTAAATATCAATTGGCCATTTTTCACTCTTGAAAGTATAGAAATCACCAGCATCTACTCAAGTCCAGTTTTTTACAAAAGTTTTTGTTTTGGGCAAAAGACTGCGGTATTAATCTAAAAGATGTCACAAACCATTATAAAGTACTAAATTAGAATCCAAAGGCTCTTGACAAGTTGGGAAAATAGTTTAAAATCTGAAGGTAACTCATGGTGGATTCTGGATTAAATGTGAGTCAGCAATGAGGGGCTACTGAGAAAAGTCATGCAACATATGGGACATGATTATTGTAGTGTCCTCTCTGCTGGTCGGACCTCAGCTACTGCTTTCAGCACTCCAGTCAAAAGAGGTGGAAATAACTTTCCCTCTTGGGTGGTTTGTAGGGGAGTTTATCTCAATTTAGGGTAAGGATCCCCAGGAGAGCAGCAATATAGGGAGGGTTTAACATACATCTAAATAAGATGAAAAAGCAGAAGGCTCCCTACCACATCTCTTCTAAAAGAGGAAACTGAAAGGTTGTAAACTGACAACTTTCCATTGGGCAATACAACATGCTCAGCTGTTTCTCCTGACCACAGTGAGGGGGGGAAAAAATCTTAATTTAATCAAAATCCATTCAAATTAGCCATTACAAAAACTTGTCTGTCTGCAAAAATACTGGAGAGCATGAGAGGACACGGATTTTCCCATTTTAAAATGTTTTCAAATGATACTAAACTATCACTGACAGATCTCTGCACTTGTAAATTTGAATTTATCCTTCTGCAGAGGTATAGACCAGATGACCTCTAGAAGACCTTCCAGTTCTTCACCTCTGTGAAGCTACAGGGAGCAATGAGCTAGCAGGCAAAGGAAACTGCAAAAGCTACTGAGTAACAGCTCACTTGGTTGAGATTTTTTTTTTCATTCTTGTCACTGGCACACATCCATATTTTGAATTTATTTGAGGCTGAATTGCATCCAAAGAAGTGTCTACACATAGCTACAAATATGTCCTGCAAGCCAAAATAATTGTTTCTTTTAATATGAATCATCTTGAAGAGCATTTTATTATTATAAATGAGAAATTTTCTAAAAATACATTATGCCCTATTTGGCATGGTATTATAAAAATACCATTGTATTAGATTTGAAAATGTCCCCTCCTTGCCAAGTCTTACCCAAGTTGACTGGTGTATCTGAGGGCAGGATTTGGCCTACTGTAATTAAATCCAAATGTTGCCTCAGAGTTTAACTAATGCGAGACTTGGCTTTTTGGTGTAAAGACAATGGTAATTTTTTTTATCTTTTTTTTTTTTTTCCCCAGTGTCTTTGGACAGCAACAGGCCTTCCATAGGTTTTAATCGTGTGATGAACACAATTCAAAGAAATGTGTCTGCCCAGCATGAAAGAGTAATCATGGGTTAGTGATATTAGAAAGGTAGACTTTATAGCTAGAAATGAGCTTTCCCTTTCTAGTTCTGGCTCTCTGTGTTTGTTAGGACCAGACCCTTATGCCAGCTGATAGAGAAATACACCTGAAATGTGTTAATAAGGCCCAACATGAATTCTGAATTCACCAGTGCATGTCTTGAATGTCACTCTAAGGAGAACTGCTGACCTTAAAGTAACTCACTGTCAGTGGAACACACAAGGCTGGATTCTCCACCTGCTAAATTAATTTTGTGAGTCTTACAGATTGAAATGGAATCTTCTTTGGGAAGTTTATCCCTTGCTGTTGTAAACCTTACTGGTGCAATGCTGGCAGAAGGCTGGCATGGGATATCACTCCATCTAAGCCAGAAAGAGATTTTTTTATTCAGCATTACAAGAAATGAAATAGGTAAACTGAGAAAATGAGGGCAGGGAAGAGATAAAGATGTGCAAAGGTAATGATAGGTAAGTATGACAGGTAACAGCAAATTTGAAAGAGTGAAGCTCTACTGTGTTACATTTCCCACTTTCAACTGGTTTGAAATGCCTCAAATCTCTGCCATTTTAAGTTAAAGCATAACACAGTAGTTTAGAATAAATGATGTCTTTCCCTTTGAATGTCTTTGTGCCTGAAAAGAAGCTTCTTCTTAAGGATTTAATAGGGCAAACTTCCACTGAGTGCGAAGAAAAGGGCAGACCCTTTCCATTATACTGCATTTGCTTGTTCCATCAGTAGGATTGAATCTGATGAATGAATGAGGAAATGATCCCTGGGGACCATTAAGACTTCTCATCAGAAATGATGTGTGCACATCTGCTTGGCATAGTTTGCCCATGGGGCTTTGTTATTGCCCTTATTGGGGAGTTTTCCACAACCCTGTGGAGAATAAGAATAGGCTTGGTGCTGGTTGCCTAAAAGTACACGCCCAGCAATGCCGTGGTTTGGGCTTGGCTCAAAAGAATAAGTTTTAATGGGGCTGACTTTAGGGAACTGCATATTTATGGCTGGAAAAGTGTATCTGGAGGCATTACTTGTTTTCATGGGGTACAGCTGTTGGAAGCCATTTGGCCCAGGACAGAGCTCTCTTTTGTTGGCTTACAAAACCACTTTCCTCAGTACCCAGGATGGGTGGCACAAAAAGACTATGGGATAAAAGCTGTAACAATTATGCCACCTTGTCCACTGTGAGATAGAATTTTATGAAGGAATATTATAGGAATTGTTCTTTAAGACAAAAAATATATTCTGCTTTCAAAATAGGTGTCAATTTAGCATTCAAGTGAGAAGCAAAATCACTGTGAATATAATGTAACTGTGAAAACAATTGGACTCAAATGCTGAATGATAATCTGCAAAATTTGCTATACTACATTCTATCTTTCAAAACTGATCTATAACATAATCATAATTTGATTTCATAGCTTGGAAAAAAAGGCTTCACAAGTTAATATGTTATGTTATGTTATGTTATGTTATGTTATGTTATGGAATAGAATAGAATAGAATAGAATAGTTCAGCTGGAAGTAACTTAAAATGATCACCAGTACCTCTGCAAAATATGAGCAAATCCAAAGGCAGCTATTCAAAACATTTACCTTTTCATGGATCACCTCTATGTTTCAGAAACAGCTCAGATCATAAAACTTAAAATTTTTTTTCTGTTTTGATCACTCTTATATTAAAAATATTTAAATAGACATAGCAGAAAAAGCTGGCCTGGGATATTTTTAGGTGTACCCATTCATAAGGGAGCAAAGTAAAGAATTTAAATTACATTTATATTTCTATTTGTATTATTTATGAAAAGATCAAGTCCTCAGTCAAAAGAATTCTTCCAAAAAAACTGATGGGCAAAATTTGACAGGTAAAAAACCAGTTTTGTGGGAAAGAAACAAGACACTCACACTAACAGACTATTAAATCCTAAAGATGAACAGAGACTAATATCAGAAACTGATAAGAGACTCTGACAAATATAGCAGCACTCAAGCAATTCAAAAGAATTCCTGAATTCCCTGGATATATGTAAAAGGATACGCTAGGCAATGTAGGGTGTCCGTATCCCATACGTTGAAACAGGAGTGCTGCAATATTGAAGGGGAGGGGAAGTGGAGGAGGATGAGAAGGTTCAGCAGTAGATTATATTAAGACTTGGAAAGATGCCTCTTCTGACCCATATTAAATACAGAAAAGGTCAACATTTTTGGCATTCAGGCCAAATCTAAATGAGAAGGGTTCAGCACTGCATAACCTCTGTAATATGCTGTCAGCTCTTTAGCAGCTAGAAAAGATGTTATCAGTAGAGGCAAGAATGCAGAGGAATGTTCTTGAAGGCTTAAGGTAGATAAAAGAAAAGAATAAGATATCACTTCATATTTTTCTTTTCTGAGGTCAAAAATATCGATATAAAATACACAAATGTTATAAAATAGGTGCCTGAAAAGAAAATTTTGTTCTGAAGGGAATGAAAAATAAAAGATATGCCTTGAAACAGCTCACCAGTCCATCAAAGCTATTTCTCTCTTGACCTTTTAGTCAGGATGCCAGTGACATGCAACATTAGCTGGTATAAGTACAAGACTAGCCATGTGATATTCAGATATGATAATCTAGTCCTGGTAAATGGAGAAGTGGAAAGAACAGACAGAAGAGTAGGACAGAATTAACCAAGCCCCCCAGACTTACCCTTCTGTGTGTCCTTAAATGAAAATCTTATCCTTCAGTGGCTCTCTTTTGCAAATCTGGTGATTCAAAGCAAAGGTAACGCTGTCGATCCATATAGTTTAGCAGGGCATGTGGAAATGCCTTGGTTCAAAATAACCAGCTAAAGGCTCACTGAAAGAAGCAGCAGTCATTAGATGTGCTTTATTAAGATAATAATCATCCTAATTAGAGGGGGAAAAAAAGATATTTCTATATTTTGTAGTTAACACAAAAGTGGCCCAGAGTCTGGAATTATATTTCAGCCACTGCCCTTAATGGACTGCATAGTAGGTTACAACAGCTAAACCTTTGCTTCTATTTTATTGCCTCAGTCACAAGGTTTTAAGCTCTATTTATACAAGTGGTTTGAGTTATAAAACACACATTATTACTTAAAAGTAATTGAAAATAGCCTACCAGACAAACAGAGATCTGGCCACCTGAACTGTAAGTTTGCCTAGGAAAACTATAATTTGATAGGTGTGCTACAAATGGTAGATATCCGGCACTAATTCTTCTGCTTGTCATTCGATACAAAGATGTAAGGAAAACAGTAGCAGAAGTATACACAGTTATTTCGAGTTTAAGTCACTAGGAAAATTATTGGGAAATCGCAAACGTCTCCCATTAACTTTTTAACTTTATTAGTATGTTTTCAATTTAGCTGACAAGCTCCTCCTTTGCAGGTCCTCCAGGAATGTGTAGAAAAATAAGGTACTTGATAAAATGTTTCCATGCAGAATTTGGTTTCAGCTATGCAGTAAAATGTACAGATTTAGACTTTTTCCTCTTTAGGCTGGTGGAAACTGGAAATGTTAATGCTTTGCTGGTGGCAAGATAGGCTTTTTTAGTCGTGCACGTTACATGTCTATAGAGAAGTAAGCATGGAAACTAGAAGTTGCAAGAAGAAAGAAAAATAATCATATTAAAAGAGGTGAAGAAATTTCTGAGTCTTCTACTGACAAAAGACTCAGGACTTAATCCCGCTGTGGTTGGAGTAAAAGTAAATTATTTAAATCAAATTGGACCTCCTTCTAACACAGGAGTAGGGCAAGTACATCTGGAGTTACTCGAATAAAACCTATTCCAAAAGGAATTTTCTGTGGCTACAGGGGATCATGGCCAGTTTTAAGTTGTTTCTGGTAAGCCTGGGTAAAACTTTCAAAAATCAAATGAGTGTCCTTGAAGTCTCACTCCTTGAAGAGACTTAGGCACTTCAGAAACTTGTACTCCATGCTTCTTTCCAAACCACTTTTTGTGTGTTTGCCTCCAACATATGCCCTTTAAATTGATGCCATGAGTGCACTTTGTACTGGAATGCAGCTGACAGTATAAATAGCTGCTCTGCTTAATTACAAAAGGAACATTGTTTTCCAGAGTCCTTGCATCATCAGTATAAAAGTCTTGTTTCATTAAATTTCAAATTCTGAACTTTAACTGTTCATTTAAATACTTCCAGATATCTATTCAAGCAAACATAAAAAACCCCCAGTATTTGTGTTTTCTTCGNTACTTCCAGATATCTATTCAAGCAGACGTAGTATGAATTTAAGATAAACATAAAAAAACCCAGTATTTGTGTTTTCTTCACTGCAGGAAGTGGTTTTCAGTAAAAACTGAGATACTAGATCTAAATCCCCAAAATCAGCACAGTTGCATGTCGTGCTAGCAATTGTTTTAAGTGGAATTTCCCTTCAACTCCAAAGAAAAAGCCTGCTTTCAAATTTTAGTCACTGTATTGCCCTCCAGCAGTGAGTATTGCAGGCAGTAGGTATTGCAAGCTGTGCTGTAGAAGGCAAGCAGCAGCTCAGAGCAGCCTGGAAGGGAAATGCAGTTGTTGCTGCTTTACAGAGTGCTGAAGAGAGTTAGGGAATGAGCTATATCCTTTTATGCTCTCCCTCAGATCATACTGAACATCAGAGAGTTGACTTTTCTTATTTCCTTAACTCATCCTCTGCATAATAGAATTTTGTGTGTGTTTGTGCACAGCCCACAAGCCCTTAAAACCTACTTAAGATGCTTTCACTGATAAAAATAAACATTTTAGGGTTTGACCATTCTAAGGATTTCTCATTCTACAGGATGAGTGAAACTTGAGCAGGGTTTGGCTAAGCGACTACAGTTGGCACTAGCATCAACTTTATTCTGCCCTGTGGAAGCAGATTAGCACACTATGCTCATCCCAGTAATATCAAGTAGATCTGGCAGTGACAGCCTGTTGCACAGAGCTTTTCCTGGGTCGAAGCATCTGTCCTGTTTGGAAGCGTTCAGGCATGGCTCCAGCTGGCTGAAATGACTGCATTGCCTGAGTCAGGGCTGCCAAAATGTCCGTGTTCATGGGAGTGCAGCCACCAGCCCTGGCCAGCCCGTGCCCACAGCAGGCAAATGCCTGTGGTCTTCAGGACCACCAAGGGGGGCTTGGCAACACCAGCCCTGCCGCAATGCGTGCCACACGCTGCTTTTGATTAGTCACAGGCAGACCTCTTCAAACACAACAGGGTGAAAGTTCCCCTCTTGGAAAAAATGCTGAAAAGTTTAGCATTTCAAGAACTCTTTGGAGCCTTGCTGAACTTCAGCAGATCAGATGTTTAAAAGGTGTGGTTTTCCTTCAGCATTGCAAATGTCTGAGACAAGGAGGCACTGAAGCTTGATTTCCAGACCAATTATTTCCCAATAAGGATCTGAATGTGTTATTTGAACAAACTCTTTAAGGTTTTTAAAGTTTTCCCACCCATCCCTCAGCAGCTCTGCTCTTCAAAGCTCCGTGGTTATTTAATCCAGTGGCACTCTGAAATCATGCTGGCAAAGCAGGGCAGTTATGGATTAGTTGCCACATGGTGATCAAAACCTTACTGAGCATGAAGGAACACACACCAGAACCACATTTTCTATTTGGAGTATTCTGTTTCTGAAATCCAACTGTGTCATGGTGCTCAGTCTCCTATCACCAGTACCTAATCTTTAAGAAGACTGAAACGGTCTGGACAGCTCTGAGCAGCAGAGTTGGGTTCACACCATGCTATGCAGCTGGCGCCTGGGGACAAGGGCAGCCAGAGTGGGTGCAACTGCACCTCTGGGGCTGGAGTTCTTCAGTAAGTTCTAGGTCTTTGCTGCTGAAAAGAGACCACAATTTGAATCCTCTAGAAATTAGAACTCTTCAGATATTGTAGCTGAGATATTATTATGTATTAATTTCATAGTCAATAGAGAAAAAGATTTACTTTATACTACTACTTCATGGGGGTATTAACCATGCCCTCAGAGGGTTTCTTGTTCAGTATTGCCTATACAGTTCATGATTAGTTCACGTGCTGGCAAGAAAAGCATTTTCTTTCAAAAATAAAAATCCTTTTCTAAAGGATTTTTTTAAAAAAATTTTAGAATAGACTAGAAAAAGAAACAGGAAGCTGTAATGTGAAGCTATGAGTGAGGAATAAGCCCTTTCTGAGTGATCTATTGAGAATGCCTCATTGAGGAGGCTGGGATGGCCAGCTCAGATGTTGACACCTATAGTCAAGACATTATATTTTGATAGATTAGTCTGTACCATTTTGGCCACATTCACCACTTTTCCTCATCAACCACCATCTTCACAGCTCCTCCTTTCAGCTTTTTTTTCCCAGCTCAAAACTCTTCCTCCTGCTTAGGAAGCACAGATTACATCTGCATGTTATACACCTGCTATTGTTGTCAAAGCCTCTTCCTTTCCTCCTCTGTTAGATTTATGTCTCTGGTGATCTCTGGATTTCACAAAAGCCCTCCAAGAGCTTCATCTCCAGCCAGTCTCTTCCCCATGGAGTGCCATTTCATACGACACTTTGGACCAGTTTGGACTGTCATTACTGAGAATTTTCAGCTATTCAAAATCTTACACACTCACTGGGACAATTCAATTCTGTCTATTTTTTTGTTGTTTTTGTTGTTTTTATCATCTCTCAAAGTGTTAAACTAGAGTTCTACCCAAATTGATGCTTTTGCAAGGCTGCTGTCAAGAATTGTACCATGTAAGTTTTGGTGCCTATGGAAGGCTATAGAAGGAAAAAAAAAAAAATCTAATTTCTAGGCTTAGAACTAGAGGCAGTTTTGTTGCTACCTGTAGTACCTGGAGCTAGAAGAGAAGTGTCTGAGCCTTTGAGTCCTCCTAAATTGAATGTTCTATGTATAAGTGTACAATAGGACAGGAAAAAATGAGCTCAGACAGAAAAAATAAAACAAAAGAAACCTCCTTCTTGGAAATAAGAGCTTGGGACACCTTCAATTAGAATACCAAGCCAAAGTATTTGAGACATTTTAGAAAGCCCAGCTAAAACAACTACGCTTACTTATTTGCTGTATTTGCATTTTAAAATTCTGGGGTGTGCAGGAAGTAACAAAATACCACAAAAGAGCTTATGTCTTAATTCTTCTGGCTGACTGTGACTGGGGAATACCAGAAATATCAAAAGACCTTTTTCTTACATTTGGAAGTAAAAAAAGTAAAAGGTAAAAAAAAACCAAAACAAAACCACAGCTCTTCTGCAACTAGTGCTGAGTTAATACCCGTCATCTGAGGTTTCTTAGAGTTGAGTGGACAATCTCCTGATATTATTAATAAAGCAAATCAGGATGACAGATGGAAGATCTAACAGTAAAATGCCCCAAACTGTAAAACAGAAAGTCTGGGTGACTCTCCTTTTCCATTTTTGTCTCTCTCTGTGACTTTGTGAAAGGACACGTCCCCTCCTCAGTTGGCTTTCCCTTTGTGAAATGGGGAAAATAACATCCTCTCATTCCACAGAGTGAGCATTATTGTGCGTAATGTGCATTCTTTTCATCAAATATGATGATATCTGCAAATATTTTGATGAGTAAAAAATAATTCATCTTCTTGACACAACCCTTGGGTCATCTTGTTTGATTTGATGGCATTTTTTAATGTAAGAAATACTTCTTTTCAAGTTGAACAGTCTTAGTTATCCTATATGTTTATTGCTTCTGTAGCTGCTTATCCCTGAATTTCATTACTGATGTTTCTAAAGTTGAAAATTTTAAGAACAGCCGATAAAAAATATGAAACAAGAACTGATTTTAATATAAATTATGTAAATCTATGTATTTTTTTAATGAAAGAATCTCTTGGCTAGAACTCTTCAATGTATGAAATGTATGTTCAAAGAACCTGGAGTCCCTGAGCTGCAATACCCACGGTGTGAGATGTGGCAGCCTAAGCTCATCACTCAGACGAACAGCCACAAGGTGGAGATGTTACAAGGTCTTACTGGCAAATACGAAGCATTGTGCCTAATAGTGAGTTTTCTAGTTTTTGTCTGGGGAAATAGGATCATATTTTAAATTAAAATTGTCTCCAGTTAACAATTACAGTGCAATAAAAGTAAAGGAAGTCTGTAATAGCAAAATAATTAAAAGGAAGGCCATTTGTATCTTGACCTTGAAATAAGTTCCTTATATTTTATAAAACTTAATGGCATTAACTTGATTATTTCTCTCCATAAAGGAACATGATTTATGTTAATGAAATAAATTGTGTATTTGATAATTATTTATCTAGACTGCAAGTCAGCTTTGCACAGTCATCCACATATCCCTTAAAGCCTTTGCACAGCCCTGCAGAAACTATTTAACTGTAGGAGGAAGAGTAGCAGAGAGAGAGCACAAGCTGGGGTGAGTTGTATTTTAGCTCTGATGTACACATCTGTGCGAGGGAATGCCACCAGCTCTTGCCATATCCTCACCAGAGGAACTTTACTTCAAAATATGTAAAAGACAATTTTCACAACTGATGACATTTGCAAGGATAAGGAAGAGAAATAAATAATCCTGGCTTTTTTATATTCTGTACCCAGTAATGCTGTGCAAGCAAGGAAAATGTGCATTCAGCTCCTTTCCCGAAACCTTAAAAGTAGAAATTTGACTACAACCCTGACCATCCAACACTTGGAAAACATCCTTTTAAAATGGAATATACATATTCCAAGTCCTGCTTTGAATAAAAGAGCAAGATGTGCTAATTATTCTACAGCAATAGGTGTAACCTTCTCCTGACCGACATGATTTTTAATTGCTCTTGTGCATCTATATCCCAATTTTTATATGATTCAGACTCATTTTCAAAAACACTGATCTTTCATTGTGCACATTTTTGGCAGGACAAATACCAGAAGAGGTTTTTAAGATTGCTCTAATGAACTAGATTTTATAGAAATTACCAACTTCTGTCCCTTTTTGGTCCATTTTCTAAATCCCTGCTTTTTGCATAGGCTATGGAGATATACTCTGCAGGACTTGCCAAAATGCAACATACTACTGTTGCCAACAGTCTCAAGGTTTGTGAATGCAATAAATGCTTTCTGTAGAAGTGGAACTTAAGTTGACTTGGAAAAAGTCTAACCCATCACCCTGAACAGTTTTTACATCACTATCTTGAGACAATTAAATCATTCAAGGTATTTCAGGACATGAAAAACATCTTTGGGGAGCAGTACTGGTGTTATCTACATCTGTTAAATTTATAACTTCAGAATCATTTAAACTTAGGCACAAGTCATCTGTTCTTTTCCTGGAGATACAATCTGATTCAGAAGGAACTAAAAAGTTCAAGAATCATAACAGCTTTATGTCTCCATAAAACATGTTACAATGCCATATAACTGTTGGCTAAAAGTTGTGTACATGTTACATATTCATTTAAGTTTATGTATAGCTGTAACTTCTGGAACCAACTTCTATCAAGTGCATCCTTCAAACCAGCAAAAATTACCCCTGTGGAATTCTCATATTACAGAAATATTATAGCTATGTTACGGGAAGTAAAAATGGGAATTAAAAGAAATTTGCTCCTGTGTTTCATATATATTATTTGTGTAGCTCCATGTCCTTCCTCTGTAGTAATTACATTATTCAGAATTATGAAAGTATGGATGTATGGTTTATATTTTATGTATATCATTATTTATATAAAAAGTAATTTCCCTGATTCCTTTTTTAAAACATCTTTATCATTCCTAGGAGGCAATAATCTTTATGCTGCAAGTATGTTGTACAGCTTGCTGTTACCCTGGCAGCAGTAGAATGTTACCATTGCTGGTACTAAAGCTTAGAAATCCCCCATGCTCACTGATGTCCAGGGTAAAGTGCTGGTGTTCTATTGGTCTTTATGGTCTTACTGTACACATCGGTCTGACATTAAAAACTGGATAATGAAGATAGAAGAACTGCATGATAGCAAAACCAGACTCTAGAATATTAGCTTCAGGTGGAACATGCTCCCTTGCAAAACCCAGAAGATGACTGCTCCAGCTGGCACTCCACACAAATTCTCCATCAAGCCCCAGAATGAAGTACTTAAGGCTGATCCAGACAAGTAAGGGATGGAAATAAGAAGAGCCTTACTGTGAGAGGAAGAAACATATTTGCTTTATTTTCTTTATTGTTTTTTCAGTTGGTCTCCATATCCAGAGCATTTGAAAACACAAAGGCCCTAGTGGTGTCAATTTTTTCTTATTATCAGTACATAAACCCACAATTACACATTCATTATGAGTCACTACACACTTCTGCATGAACAAATGTAGTTAGACATTGTTCTCTGAAAAGGGAAAAATGCACCCACAGCTATTTCTAGGCCAGTTAAGGAGGCCCACTGAATAAATGTCTATGTGTGTTTAGATCAGCAAAGACCCTTACAAGGCACCAAATCCTTAAAGTCAACAAAAGTGTGAGCTGGTAGCTACTGTAATTGGGAGCAGTGAGTCATGTTAACTGAGAAATGGTGAAATATGGCCTGTTTTATTATTATTATGAGGAGCTATAGCTAGATTCAACTGAATAATATAGGACTCATGGGAAGCCTCATAAACACTGACATAATCAAGTATTGGTTTTAATACAAATTCATAAATTTTTATAGGTGTCGAGTTGTCAGGCAGATAATATATGACCAAAATCTGAAAAAAATATATAGATAAAAAAGCATTCCAGAAGGACGGCAAATGGCACTGAGGACTGCAGCTTTGTTGGGATCAGAGCTGGGTGAACAAAGGGGCACACAAAGCATTCCAGGCACTGCCTTTGAGGGGCTGGCCTGCCCCCTGAAAGCCTTCTGTCTTCAGAGGAAGCTTCCTTGAAATGGTTAACTAAAGCTAGCAGAGGAACATGAGCCATGAACACACCGAGTGTATTTTTCACAAGATTTCTTCTTATCCTGTGATGAAATAAAGACTATTAGGTTGGAAGACTTGCTGAAGGAAGAGATGGAGCCCTTCTCTAGTAAATTGGAAGGCTGGGCTTTGTCCAGAGAAGTAGTTTTTTGTGCAGCTATTAGCTCTGTTTCCCCAGTCTCCAGCAAAGCATCACAGACTGTGTATGGAACACCCCTCGTAAAAGACGGCAGCAGCAGGAGCACAGATCACCTCACTCTCAGCTTTAGGAATGGCTCTCTAGCTCCACAGTCAACACATGCAATGAGTGGGCTGGAGGAAGATTCAAACAGTGGCAGCCCACGCTGGATAATGACTGGGAAAAAAAAAAAAAAAAAAAGCCTGAATGATCCCTGCAGCAGCCAGTTTGACATTGCAGATTACATAAAGGAAGCATCTAGGAGTTCGGATGGCTGCAGCCTCTTCCTGGCTCTCACACAGAAGAATGCAAGGCAGGGGCCCCTTTCCTCCTCTGCTCCATGGCTGCTCTGCTTCCCTTGAAACCCCTCCTCGACACTGCAGTGTGCTGGCCCTGAGCCACTCTGCTTCCCCACAGGCAACTACAACTGCAGTTGCAGGATGGAGGTCATCTTGCCAATTGTGAAATATTATATTCTGACTTTATGCAGCCTCTCCATGTAAAATAAAAATGCATGCAAACAGCAAGCAGAATGGCTAATAAAATGAGAAGAAGTGGAGGGAGTGTAAATAGAGAGAAATTCTAGCCTTGTTGAGATCAATGGCAGAATTCCCACTCTTTTCAGTGAGCCAAAATGTCACCCTAGGTATTCATAACCCGTTTAAGCTACATTTTAGATAGCTTGGCAAATTCTACAGCACTTCATGCCATGTGTATAACTTCAGCATTTTTATTCAACTGATTATGTTTGAGCCACTTTTACTTTGGTCACATATCAATTCCAGTCTAAAAGTTAACAATGCATGGGACAAATTACAGTTTTTCCTAGGAAGTACTATTTTCTTGGTGCTTGGAAGAGGTAACCTAAGTTTCAGGATGTTTAAGGATCTAAGATGTTGGTACCCCAGAGTCATCATTACACAATCAAGAGCTTCTGTCTGGGCTCATGGAGTCAATTGCCCTTTGCCTGTCCCAGAGTAACCGCTGTTGTCCCCATCCAGTGGGTCCCTGAAAAACCGAGATCCCATGGCAGCTCCACTCCAGTCTTCAGCCTTTGCTGCCTCCTTCTGAAGGCACTGTAAAGACTCAGAAGTGATGCTGCAACTTCCCTTTGCAACTTCCCTTTGCAACTTCATTGATCTTTGATCAATGTCAGGGATAGATCTGACAGAGTGATCTGTCCACACACAAACCTTGTCATGCGCCATGACTGTTTGGTGCATCCGCTGTATCGAGCTCTGCTGGTGCTCAAGGACATCAAGAGACAAGTTTCAGGACAGAAGAGAGAGAGAGAGAGAGATATTTCTGGAAGTTATCTGTAACTACTCTAATCCCACAGTACACTAAATCAAAAGGAATCCAACTTTTATAGAAAATGATGCTTCCCAGCCTCAGAAAGCTTGGCTGGAAACAGCATCAAGGAGTAAAACTGAGTCAAGTTACTTGATCCATTCTGCAATCCATCACGTGCCGTGGTGCTTGTCTTCAGTACAAAATCACTCTGCGTCTCAGACTGGGAATGGTTAGCAGCCTTTGTTCAAACTGAGCAGGGCCAAATAATTCATACACAAGTTTGTGTTCTTTTAATAACTGGGTTGGTTTGATGAATTTGTCTGCTTTGGACAGTGCTTTGATCATTTTTCACTTCAGACTCTCTCTGAAACAACCTTATATGTTATACTCTTTAGGAGAGACAACCTTATAATTTATACCAGTTAAATATATATTACAGTACCTTATAGCTAACATAAGCCTTTTGTTTTCCCTCAGAACACTACAGCAAGCCATATTATGAGTCAATAAAATCTGCTGCCTTTTCCCCCTATTCAACTGCATACGCTTGGGGCCTGGGGCAATGCCAAAAAAAATCAACACATACCAATGGAGGTCATAAAGAAAAAAAAAATCTTGACATCTTCTCCTGCCACTCATTTTAACATAGTTAGTCTGGCTGGACACATAATTTACTTTTTCAGATAATGTGCTAGTTGATTACTGTTGCTCACCTCTTAGCAGATATTTTGGTCAAATTTCTGAATTCTCTGAGATGATAATTCTATTGTATGAATACTTGTTGGGCTACAAAATATCTGTAATAAAAAAGGGAATTTTTTCCTTTCTTAATTTGTCTGGAAGTGAGAATTAGGCACTCTGAAACTCATTCTTCAGGAAAAATGGAGGGGGAAAAAGATAGCAAACAGTAGAAAACTTTAACCTTGCAGGGATTTCTTATTCCACAAGAAATAGCATCATTTAGTTTAGAACTAAAGGAAAATCTTTCACACAAAACATATGTTCCTTGCCTAAACCACAGCATTTATTAAATGTTACCAACCACAGTTCATAGTATATGTGCTTACTTTTATGGAACACCACTTCTTCACACAAGGCTGTGTTTTTGTAAGCAGACTGTCAACACAAAAAGAATATTCACTTCTGAATTTCATTTTCCAGATTGTTCATACAACACCAGCTCAGAAATTAGCCAACTCTGTCCATGCTGGAGATGGTAGCAAACCTTGTGTGTTCAACAGAAGCTGTTCAAAGGCTTAGCCAAGAATGAAAAACAGTCAAGAGAACAGGATCTGATCTGGGATTGATTCCTTCATTTCAACACTTCACAAGAAAACTCTGACATTTCAGCGTTTGGCCAAAGCAACTCATTTAAAATCCCCTGAAGTCAGAGTCTCACACTTGAAATCAAGCACTGGACAGAGCCCATACGCTCTAATTTGTACCTGCATCTCTAATTAGTAAAAACCCCATCAAAAACTAAGTCTAAATAACACTCTGGAAAGGCAGGCATTAAAGTACATCTTCTAAATGCTCCTTCATATGGCTATGATAAGAAACCATAAGAAGAACCACAGGAAATAAGACAATATCCCTAAATAAATATGATAATAACTCTAAAATAATATCATTCACAATTTTAGAGTTTGGGGAAATAACACACAACCATTTTAAGCATTATAAATTATCAAATCCAGAAAGTTCAAAACCCTCTTCTCCCAGCAGTGCCCTAACAGTACACTATATTTATAAAGTCTGGTTTATAGATCTGATTCTGCAACTGAGCTACTGCACAGCTGCCCACATCATGGAGTGGTTACAAATGACCTTATTAAGCACAGCTCCCCTGTCAACTTGCCAGCATTTGCTGGATTTTCCTGTGGGTCCAGACCCATCCTGTCACTGTGATACTCCTCCCATTTACTTTAACAGTGTTGGAACACATCCATGCTCACAGAAAAAGTTCAAGCAGAAGCAGGCCTTATGTTTGCAATACATTTCATTAATATTTCCTTTAAAAAACAAACCCTTATGAAAATACAGGAAAAGTTCTTTTGATATGGTCTGAATGTCAATAGAATAACTTCATTGCTTCCTTTTGAAAATGTGGCTTGGTGAGCTTTTTTAGGCTGTGCTTACACAAACAGTCCAGGTAGAGGGGAGTGAGCAGTTTGTTACAGTATTTTCCTGGGTTTACTTTCCTTCCCACTTTCCTCTTGTTCATACTCCCAGTTTACCTTTTACTCTGAAGCAGTTAAAAGTGGGTAAATCCCTCTTCTTCTTTTGGAAGTGGACTCAAACCCTTGAAGCACAAACGAACACAGGCACCGAAAGCCCTGAGCACACAAATTAACTGTTTCCGGATTGAGGGATAGTTGCTCAATTTGACAATTCTAGAGGTAATTTTGGAAACTCTGTGTTTTGTTCCACTTGTACACTAGAACATATGAGAAGCCACAGATGTGGTGCAGTCCAGTGTTTTCCAGCCAAGCAGCAGGGACCACTCAAAGATGCGCCTTCCCCACACCACACATACAGAGTGACATCTCCAAGGTGATGAATGCAGCTCCCTTGTCATGTTGCAGCCTCTGTGAGATTGAAAACCTGTTCCAAGAAGGCTCTTCCATAATTAAAGTCTGCAAAACCAATATCATTGAGAGGGTGTAAATGATTTCTTTTTTGTCCAGAAGAGTTGAGTGTAAAAAAACCCACAAGCTTTTAGCCGCTAGAGCAACTGCTGCTGGTTTGTACAGCTACGTGAAGGACACCACACTGACTTGCAAGACCATCTTGAATTAATTTATACCTCAGGACATTCATTGCTCATGGCACTGTGATTACTTTGAAGGGGGCACCACACTATTTAATTTACACACCTTATCTTGGTGCATACATCGCTCCTCAGACCATGAAACTCCCTTGAGGATATTGTCCCATAAAAGACATCTGCTAGGAGGGCAGTGGGAGGTATGAACCCGGCCAGGGTTCTTCTGTGCCAAGGACACACGTTTCAGTTATTCATTCTCCCTGAACAGTACCATTACGGTTAATCTTTTTACCCAATTTGTCTTTTTTCCTGTGTTCCTGAATTCTCCTGTGTTGTAGAATAAGAGCTATCCACCAGATTTGGATACTGGTTGTTTATAGGATTGGATTAATTGTGGAATAACAAATTCTTTACTTAAAATGCCAACATTTGAAGAAGTCCCTGGAGGAACATGAGCTGCTGCTATCCTTCTGGAGCAGTAAAGACCTTTCCTTTCCCAGGCATTTCCTTGTTTTCAGTAAGGGTGCAACTTGGGCATTGCTTATGGATGCACCTATTGCAGCAGACCCCTGAAGAAGAGGATGGTTATGTCCTATGAGGCATGTGGCTGCAAGGATGCCCTTGCCTGATCCTGTTGGACACAGGTGTGGACATCTGCAGGCTGGAAAATGCCTTAGTCTTAAGCAAGCTGCTCTGGTGTTACCTGGAACTGCAAAAGGAGAGATCCTGCCTGGCTCTCTTGTGTCAGAGCAAGTTCATACACAGAGATGGGAATTTGACTGCAACATTCAGAAATCCCTCACAGTGCTTGATCCTTCATTTTCTCATCTAGTGCAATAATTACTCTTGAACATATGGGCCGGTCCTACTGCAAATGTTACTCTTAAAAAATTACCTTTTTGCTTCAGCAAATTCTTTGTATAGACAGCTTACTGTAATAGTACTTCTTTTAACTTTACTATGGCCACACACTCTGAACAAAACCTTGTGGTACTGTTTTCATAAGCTCTCCTTTTCACAGCCAAAATCATTGGCCCTGGTTTGCACTTACACTTACATAGGGCAGAGTGAAGAAAAACCCTGCCAGGAATCTGCCTGTATCAGCTCCAAATTTATTTTTATGCCTTGTAAAGCTAAGGATCATTTGAAGACTATCTCCAAACTCTCAGGAGAGAGGAAAGTGCCTGGTGGCCTGTAAATATAGCCTCAGTAAAATGACAGATTTTTTTTAATACTTTGTAAACACATGCACATTGTGCTCAGTTTGCAAACATGCAGCTGCATACTCTGGTTTTTTGAACTGTGGTATTGGTTTAGAATACCAATGGAATAAATCTAAGCAAAATTTTCTATGTGGGCTAAAGGTTCTCGCAGAATCTGCCTTAAACCACACAATACAATTCCAGTGTGTCTGGCAGGATGATAGGTGCCTAGTTGGCTGCAAAACCGTGAGAATAGGAAAAATTAATTCAGCACCATCCTGATGATAGCAAGGATAAAGCTGTATAACAATAACTGTAAGAGCCACTGGATAAAGTGTAACTGGCTGTAACTTCAGCCCATGTCACATTACTACAGCCAGAAAATAAAGATCATTTTGTTCTCAGTTCTTCTGTGTGTCATAACATTATTAAAGACACATTGCTTACTTTGAAAGGACTGGATCCCTAAAAACTGAGCAAAAAAGTCTTTTACAGCAGGGTATTTACCACTCACATCAGAATTGTTTCTGCCTTCCAGTGGAAAGCTCTGGGGCAGAGATGTCCTTGCCAGGCAATCACAAAACAATTGCTTCAGGGGCTAAATACTTTCATTAAAAACATTTCTTGTCCTACAGCAATCTTGTTGCTCATAAACACCATGTACTGCCAACATAATTGGAACTAACATAAAAGCCACCTCTGTGTCTCAGGAGAACTTTTTGGACAAAGTGCTGCACGTGCCCTGTGCACAGTTGGGTCAATGAAGAATGGAAAAGCCTCATGCCTTGAAAATCTCAATGCTGAAGACCATCTCTGGACAAACCCTGCTTTTTCTATTAGATTTTCACCACCCTGCTATTCTACTATCACAGCAGCTCCTAGGTCAGGGGCAGTAAAATCACCAGGAACAAGTTCTCCTGGATAACACCTGGAAGGACTTATTTCCTTCCCACTCTCTGCAGGGTTATATTACATTAATTATGTCCAAAAACTAAGTTTCTTTTAAAACCTGCACCAACTGCATGCACAATGACCTTCCTAAGCTGCTTTATGTTTCTCCTGTAGGAATATTACTATATTGCTATAGATTAAAGTCTCCAAACTCTTCATCTGCCATTTTGCTATAAGTAGGACACACACTCCCAGTTAAGACAACTTCCACTAATCTTAATGGGACAGATAGCCCGGATTTGTGAGTGCCAACAGTCCTACTTCATTTATGCTCTCTTATCAGTTCATGTCATTGTGTTTTGCTTGGCACTTGATAAGCTCTAAAGAGCAGATTCAGAGTTGACTCTTTTAACCTTACACACCTTCTTCCTCTCTCTGAACTGCCAAAATGGAGATCTGGAAAGTGAATTGTTATTTCTATGCATTTAAAAACAAAGCACACACAGGAAACAATTTCTGGGGAATTGGTAATAGGCAAAAAGTATGTGAAAGAATGCTCTGGAACCTTTCCTGTTTTAAATTTTTCCACTCACCGGGTGTCCTTCCCCATATATCACTGAGTGGAATAAAGCTCAATCCTGCATACCAGATAGCAAATCACATGCAGATATCCTTTATTTCATGCAGTGCTTCAACATCCACCTGGACATTCCTCCCAGGAATATATTTGAGTACTGTTCACTTCAAGTCCACACCAGGTTCTCACCCTTTTGTCTTTCATCACTTTGTCTTCTCTTTAAAAAAACTTCATGAACATTGTGAAGGATTTTCCAAATGTGTGTTTTCATTTCTCTCTCTCCCTTCCTCCAGAAGTTATGCCTTTTGTCTTCAGAGAAGATTCAAATTGGAAGAAATGGGAGAGAAAAAAATCTGCCAACACCTTCAGAAGGGGGATTAGCCTCACTAGCATTGGAAATGGCATGAGGATAAAGCAGAGCAGAGCAATGCTGTACAGAAGTCAAGGCTTCCTTGCTCTTCTGCCTTTTGCCATCATTGTCAGCACCTACACTGGGAGCACTGCAGCTCCAGGAAGAGAAATGGGGCATTTGCAGGGAGCGTTTCAACACCTCATGGTGGTCTCTGCTTCTAGAGTTTTGTTTCCTTATTTGTTCAAATCTCTCCAAAAGCAGATGATTGTGAATAGGCATCAAACCAGCTTCACCAGAGCTCACCCATCACCACCAGGTCACTGCTTATCTTTGTCTCTTGTCTTGAATTTCGTTGCTTGCTGCAGTCACTGTTCCGCCTGGTTGAGTCTGAGCATTGCTGAAACCTCCTTAATATCTGTTTGATTTCATATCTCTCACACTCACAAAAACTGTTGCCTTGCTTATTTTATCTCCAGGTTTGAATTAGCTGATGTACCATTTGCTGTTGAGTAACTTCTGCAAGTGTCCTAGAGCAGAATGCATGTAGCTGAAACAAAATTGGAGGACAAAAAGATCAAAAACCTGTCATGGCTGCAATTTCACCTTTTGCCAAAACTTGGGTGCTGAGCTGGGAAAAGGGGCTTTTCTTTCTAAGAAGAGTACAGCTGGAGACAGGGTAGAAAGGAACTGCCTTCAATGAATTAAGGTTAATTGAGGGAAAGTGGGACATAATTGCTGATGAACAGCTAAGGACAAAACCAGAGAAGAATTGATTTAAAGAGCATTTTTTAATGACTTGACCGTAAAGACAAAATACCATGAAAAATTTGGAATTTGCTGTTTTTCACAGATAGGCCACATGCCTATGAAACACATGAATTTCTGTTTTGACTATTATTATGAAACTCTCAGGCCCTTCAGATGGGTTCTTTCACCTGTAGAATCGTTTTGAGGTCATTACAGGATAAGGTGTGGGTGCTCTACAAGGTGTTAGAAGAAATACATGACAATTGCTTTGGCTTCATTTGCAAGACAAAAAAAGATTCAAAAATCTTTGTTCACTGAAGTTAAAATCCAGAAAGCTACTGATTTCCTCAGGCACAAAGAACCATTGTGTGCTTTTACTCAAACAACTTCTTTCAGATAAAATGGAAGCATGTGAGAAAGAACAAACCTCAGAGGCCCCAACAGGGAATTTGTTTCACACATTTCGTTTGGAACAGGCTGTCTCAGCTCTTTGCACAGCACACCAAACAAGCAGACTCCATGTTTCATTCAAAGGCTCAATGCAGACAAAGCAAAAGATGAGCAATGATGAACAATGCCCCACTGTGTAAGGTATATTTTACATACTGAAGGAGAAGACACATTGCCCCAAAGAGGTCACAGTCACAAAAGCTATATAGCTACAGAAGTCTCCTTGCAGCATAAGGGATCAGATGTTTTTCCAAAAATAAAAAAAAAAGGCATTTTTT
>VWYP01008934.1:4503-15224 GCA_013400435.1 Pycnonotus jocosus | reverse complement strand
AAAAAAAAAAAAAAAGTAAAAAGGAATGTAATCCAGATCTTATGGAAGAAAATTCTGTTCAGTGTTCATCAGGCAAAAAACATTTCATTACAGCAGAGTTCTGGTATCTGTACATCATCTCTGGCATGTTCTCCTCCTCATTCTTTATGTTGATTCTGCAGTAATGCCCTTGTTCTGTCATTTTGTACGATATATGATTCTTTTTACAGCTTTGAACAATATGTTCCCATACGAAATGTTCTTATGGCTGTACTGAACAGGCTATGAAATATCTAAGTATTCTCTTTTCAGATCAAGTGCTTACATACTTGATTTACTAATCATGGTAGATAGATAGATAGACAGATAGATAGACGTAGAAACATGATCCTTAATAGATATCACTCAAAAAGCAATTTTAAATCACTAACTTCAAAATGGAGAAATGAAAAGCTAAGGCTTGGAGAGCAACAAAATTTAATCCATGTTTTCCATTATTATTTATTCTCTTATGGTCTAAGACTCTAGGGATATATTTCAAGGGACTCCTCAATACAGAAGCAGTAATTTAAAATGTCATCGTGGGAGAACACTGTAAAAGTCACAGACATTTTATTCTCTGGATTAGAATTCAAAGGAAATATCTAATATCCGTAGTCTGCAGAGACATTGGCTAAGGCTTGAGCTCTCTCAGGTAAAATACCTCACTTGAAAGAAAGCAATTGGCATGAATCTAGACTTTATAAAAATATCCATCCAGTATTTAATGCAAGAATTCCATGTGAATTCACCTTCAGATAATGGAAAGTTTTCTAAAAAGTCCAAAGTACCTGGAAATCAGTTCTATGTACAACATGGCCTCAGAATTTCCAAAGTTCCAAATATTTCCTTGGAATTTTACATCCTGGAAGAATCCAGAATAATTTTATAAGTTATGAGACTTTCTTGACTCTATGTCCCAAGGACTGCTCTGCCAATGTTTTTGAGCATTTTATTTAGTCTGTCTAAAGGAACCCCAGGTGAAGCCTGCCCATTTCTGTGGTGACACACATAGGAAAACTCCTCAAGACAACACAAAAATATCTCATCTTATTGAATAACTAGGAAGATTACAATACTCAGAACACCACAGCCCATATGAAAATTTGGATATTACAATAAATAAACTAATGCTGCAATGAAATTTCTTCTTTAAATTAAATTAAATTGAATTGAATTTAAATTAATTTATCTAAATGAATAAAACCTGGAGGTGTTGGTACTCTTTTTGCTGAGTGTTCAGTCTGGAAGCCTGATTTGACACTGTTGAGGTGGCTTTTAGGTCCCTCTCCAACATTTCAAAGCCTTGGTAGAGCAGTTTATTCAAGTCAGTTCAAAACCAACACCCAAATAAGCTGCCAATCAGTACAGAGAGTTCAAGCTGTGATACAGCCAGCTGCAAATGCTGGGTGCAGAGATTCCATGTGGGACCATTAACTAAGAAGTTTACAGTATTTTCATTAAGCCAGAAAAAAAAAATTAACTTTGATTTTCTGAAAATGTTTCTTGGAGAAGCTGTTGTTTTGAGTGTAGTTTTGAGATGACTAGACCATGGAAATTACTTTGAATGACAGCAGTACTACATCTACCAATATTATGATTCAAAAGCAGTCAACAATTGCATTGGTCATGAGACAGTTCACTCTGGAAATAAACCAAATCACAACCTGAACTGGATTAGATTTGAAAACGTAGAACATCAGTTTGAAATTTTGCACAACTGCAGATGTGATTGCCCTTAGATGACAATTGACAGCAGAACCTCATGGAAAGCCTGTTCTTCTGTGCTCTCAAACAGGAATACTTGAAAAAAAAAGGTCAAAACACGTTCTCAGCTGGAGGTTTAGTTTTTCAATTTAAGAATTTTCCTCAGTAGTATTCCCAAGGCTTGCGCCAGCCATTCTGAATCACAGCATCAAGCCTAAGGCTGTGTGAGGCTCTGGCCACAAAATGTCTTGGAAACTGCTTCTCTTCAATGTGAAGTAGACACAGTGCTGTGAAGGCCAGACCTCCTTCCCCCTCATAAACCCCTTTTCTGTCTCTGACTCTGTTCATTAGAGATTTCATGTGTTTAACCATCTGATGAATCATAGCTTTTATCTACTATCAGATCCAGAGGTTACTGGGATCCTGCCTGCAACTCATGACTAAAAGGGTGTTTTGTAAAATTGAAGAGGGCCTCATTGGCAGAGTCACAGGGTCTGGAGCCTTAGCAGGTACTGAGCACAAGGGCTGTCTTTTGCTCTATAAAAGGTTTTGGCTCATGCATATGCACACCAGTATTACAGGTATTATTTTGTTTCTTCTCCTTTTTTTGGGGAAACTCCTTTCACTTTACAGCCATGCAAGCTGCAACAAAGCTCTGCTCATATAATAATCCAGCTGCATCCCACTATGACAGTAATCCAAAAATCTAAGGCCTCAAAACTTCAAGAGCCCTTGCCAGATTTTCCCTCGCCCTTCCTGGGTTAGCACCGCAGCCAGTTAAAACCACATTGAAATTACCTTTTAAACATGCCCTTAGGCAAAGAGCTAAAGCAAAGGTTTGGCAAAGATCGTCATGTTCTTAATGCTCTAATGCCATATTATTACTACTCACTGAAAAGCGTAATGCATTTAAACCCAGCCCTCATGCCAAAATACACTGATGCTATTTAAGAGTTTGCCATATAATTTGAACTGATTGCATATTTATTGTTGGAGCAGTCTCAGACCGTAAAACCTACTGGTTTCCTCAGAAGCACTTATCCTTCTCATGCTCTGATAGTCTCTTCCTACACAATTGTTATTCACAATTGTTATTCAGGGAATTCTTTATTTAATAGAGAATATTTATATTTCTTCTGCATCAATAAAGTTTTAAATCTGAGGTTCAGAGATTTTTCTTCTAAAAAAGTAACAACAATCTGCTGCAGCAAAAGATCTCAGATTCTCCTGGATCAACACACTTCACCCTGGCATACCCTGAGGAGCAAAAGTTCCTGAACAACTGCAGTTTGGATGTGTCTATGCATGCACTGGGAAAAGATGACCTCTTTTTCTTGTGGAAGCTATTAAAACCGGTGTGAGCTTCAAGACATACATTCTAGGCATATTTTTTAATTCCTGATATCATTTTAAATTTGAAAGGTAGATATTAAGAAACTGGGAAACTGTCAATTGCCAGCCATTCTTTAAAAAAAGAAATCCACAACCTAGACAGGAAGGTGCATATGCAAGATAAGAACATACAATAGAAGTCTTGGTATCTGTGTGAATAATTTTTTTTTATCATATCACTTAAATTCCTCCATCCCCTCATTTAGGCCATACATGCTTTTTACTTCTGAGGTAAATTCACAGCTGGCAGCAGGGTGCATTCACAGAAAGATGCACTTCTTGCAGCAATTATAGTACATTAAATTCCAAAAAATACCAGCTACACTCTCAAATTATACTTGAGTAATTGGTCCAGTGACAGTAGCTCCTGCCAAACCATTCAGCAGCGTCTTCCCTGTTGACCCAGTCTCTCACAAAAGTGCTCCTCTCTCATCCCTTAGTTTTTCCCTTTACTTTCTAATATCCCTGTATATACTCTACAATATCCAAGAATTGCTGACTACTGCATAGCTTTTCCCCATCTGCTTTCAGGAATGCTTCTTTTTACTAGATTATGAGCTCATCTACTTGAAATGCCCAAAAGTAACCTGTCTTGACATAACATTGAAACACACCAGTGCCTTTTATCATGGAGATGAAGATAACCCTGCTGTGGCACAGACAGACCTGTTCAATACTAGACCTTCTCTGCCCGCTTGGAAAAGCCCCTCTGGCAGTGTGTTGAGGGAGAGGGGTATGGGCTGGGCTGCAGTCAGTGAGAGCAGAGCAGGTCTTAAGTGCCCCCAGTGGGCTCCTGCAGAGGTAACTGGCAGCAGGGAGAGGAGTGCTTTGTTACACTGCAGCTCTCCAGCTGGCCTCCGTGCAGGAAGGCCAAAACAAGCATTTGACCCTCTGTGTATTAACAGGATCTGTGCCAGGAAAAGAAGAAAAGAGCCCACACACAGCTCACATATTTATCAAGTAAGTATCTTTCCAAAAGTTAGAAACAGTGAGTCTTTCTTGGGTGACAACTGTGTCTAAGTTGCAAATCACATCTTCCACAACTAAAGGTGGTACAGAACTTGCATTTCTTTTTATTTTTTCCTTTCAGGCTTGTAGTTCTGTACCCTGCAAATGGCCAGTTCACAAGCAGCTGCAGAGTCACCAAATCAGGCCTTGCTAACTGAGATTATTTTTCTGTAATATTATCCATCAAGCGTCATGTCCCCTGTGTAAAAGTGAGATTATGAAAGAGTTAAACACTGAGGCCTTTAATTTCTCTGGCTATCCCACAGATGGCAAAGTAAAATACATCTGCTGGCTAAATGGGAGGTACTTCTATATTTGAAGAGGATAGTGCTGCTGAGGATGTGGGAGGCACGAAAAGAAACAAGACAGAAACCAAAACATACTGAATCACACTGGTCAATTAAAGACTACAGCACTGTCACACAAATGGAGGGCAGCAGGAATCCATGAAACTCTCAGCTTTCACCGCATCCAGACAGGGGTATTTCACAATGAAGGCTTCTGTATGGATCTGCAGTGAATCTGGAGCCACCCACATATCAAGTATTTTGTTTGTTTTAAACTGACACGCTCTTTTCCTGGACTGATAAATGAACGGGAGATGGAAGTGAAAGGGAATAAGTAAATCTCACATGTAGAAATAAATACATTTTCATCTTCATAACTTCAGGAAAAGATTTCTTGCCAAACTCTGAAAAGTAGGGTGGCAACTGTGTGTCATTTTATCATCTGAAGCTCATGGAGATGACTTTCATTGGAAAAATAAACCATCTTTGTCACAAAAGCTCTTTCAGCTTGATTTCTTGGCACTATACCAGCCAACACAAATTCACTTATGGTATCAGTGCTGGAAAGTCAGAGGCCGAGAGCTACAAGAACAGCCAAGAGACAGCATTTCTTTAACATCTGGAAGTAAGGAACTACACATTCTCTTAAATGGCTTTTATCAAACAGAACTGTGAAGAGGGACTTGTGTCCCTCTTTGCACCCAGACACCCTACTCTGCTGAATGCCTCTAGTATTGTATGGCTTTTCAGTCTGCTTCTTCATATGCTGGGGATCTCAGCATCTCCATTGCCTGGAAGAGATTTTTACTCACTCCTTAGTAAGGCAGCTTTGAATGTAGTGGAAAGGTGTCATCCAAACAACAACAGCACTCTCTGGATGAATCCTTACACATCTCTCTGAGTCTTACAGCAGAAGCTGCTGCTGCCTGGCCTGGCTAACTCAGCCTGAGTAAATGTTTTGCTGCTACCTCAAAAAATTCAGTATGTTCCTATAAAAGAGAGAGAAAATTACAATTGAACGAGTATGTTAATTCATCTGATTTTAAATGGGCAAGGTCTGAAGAAAAGACTTAGTCCATTTTCATGAGATTGTGATGATGACCTTATCATCACATGGTTTACTAGTCCATTTTCTGCGTTTAATGTGATTAATAAATTCCTCCCTTAGTGATTACCAATTCAGATCCTATTTTTTAAGTTTCTTTTTCCTTTGGCAGATTTTTCATGAAAAGCAACTCATACCAACCTTTCCCTGAGGAGATTTTCATTCTTATTTCTTTACCTCTGGACTACTCCATACAGTGTTTTGAGTTTCAGTGAATCATAAGAAAAGGAAGGATGAGATCTGCCATCTGGAAATGATTATGAAAACCTATTGTACTGCATAAATATGCTTCTTTTTTTCCTTGCTAATTCTAACACAAAGCAGTGATACTGAAACAGATGCCAGACTAAACAGCAGAGAAAACAATGCAAACATGAACTTTGCCACCAGAAACTGAAGTATTCAGCTTGGTCATAAAGGAAAGCACAAGCTGGAGAGCATGAATATTCCAAAGTGGGTGAAATGGTCTGCTAGGGAAAGCAAAGAGAAGTTTAGGTAGGGTTTTGGGTGGTTTTTTATGTTAACATCAGCAAAATTTGATATCATTGAGAACTAGCAGGACTTAAGATGCTGAAGTGTGAAATCAGAGCAGAAAGGTTCAGTTTCTCAAAAAGATCTAGGAAAACATGCATCTCTAGCACAGAGGAAGTCAGAAGGAAATCAGCTACAAAGAATGTCTGCTCTATTTCCTCTGAGACAAAGGTATCTCAATCTCCAGAAAAGGCAAAACAATTGCAGCTTGCCTTGGGCTCCAGCTCCCTCAGCCAACTCTTTTTTGGGTTTTGAAATATATTTGTTGTTGTTGGGATTTGAGTGATCTGGCACTACTATCTGTCTCCTTTTAAAAGGATTTAATTTTTGTTCAAAAAATCATTGATTCAACATTTAGCGGGGAATATGGCATTGGATTGCTTGACCTTATTGAAGAATTCTTTTGTGTCCTACAAATTCAAATAACATTTTTCATATATTTGTCTGACTCATTTATTCTTGATTCGACCAAAACCAAGTCACCAAAATTATCAACTGCCTTCTAAAGCTGATGTCACAGCAGCCCAAAGCACAGAGCAGGGCTCACAGTGTTCAGTGAAAGATATCCCCACCTGTAAGGCTTTATAGTCATTGCATGCAAGTGGGAGTGCATGGAGAAGGTGGGGAGAGAAAAGCTCAAGATCTGCTTTGGGTACAATCAGTTCACCAGGTAGGCAGGTAAAAGCACAAGGCTTTTCAGCACTCCTTCCATTTGACATCTGATTTTTTTCATACTTAGTAAACCTTCACCTTGCTGTTTCTCTCACAGGTACTGTAAGAGGTGACCTTACTGGTACAGAGGTGTAGGCACAGCTGGCAGGCAGAAGGCTGCATCTGCACTTCTAATTTTCCCTTCATCCTTTTTCCTCAGCCTCCATCTCCAGGCTCCTTCCACTGTTCTTACCCTTCTCAGCCCTGTAACCCCATGGGACCTGATGATGCCCTAAAAGTGTGGTGATTCCTTGTAAAATAAGTTTACCATTATTTATTAACTGGGTCTGTGCTTCTAGCTGTGGCACATCTGATTTGTTATGCTGGCAATACTTCCATCACAACACTTTTGTCTCCTTAGTGACAAAGCAGGACAAAAAGAGTGAGACCAAGGAACAGGCTCCTGTCCTGTTCCATATCTGATCCCCAGTGCCAGGGTGCACTGTAAGAAGCAAACACAGGATCCTCTCCTACCCGTCTCTGCATAGCTGCCGCACAGCAGCCCTCTAGAATCTCTTCTGCCTGTGTCCCATGGAAGAGCCCATATACACAGGATCTTTAGTTTTTGTCCATGTTTTTCAGATAACCAGAAGCTGGACTTGCAATTCCATTTGTTACATTTATTTTTATGGAGAGACTGAGGAGATATTAAGGAATGGTAGGCACAGAGTACTGCAACTCAGCTGACAAAAGAGCAATCTACAGATTATATATGTTAGGGTATAGGCTATCTGGATATTCAAATATTGATGTTAATCACGTGCACATGACAAATATCAGGGGGCTGCTGACCCTGTAAATCACAAAAATGATGCAACACCTTATTTATCACTTCAAATCACTAGAGTATGATGTTATTCAATTTGAGCTTCTATGTTTCATTGAAATGTCAGAAAGAGACAATTCTCTGAAAGGATATAAAAAGTAGCAGTTATGAAAGCATAAAAAGACTATGAAAGTATAACTTTTCTGTCTTGCTCCACTGCCATTTACCAGTGCAGAAGGGATCACTTAAAGTTTGGAAACTCTTATGAAAAGAGATAACTCTGGTAAGTAGGCAAGAAGCAGCTCAGGAAATTGGTTAGCTGGGAGTGACCATACACTGAAGTTGCACAAGCTGTATCCCAGAGTGTCTTTGTTAGCCATGGCCGAATGTGGCCTCAAGTCACCAGCCAAAAATGCCTGGAGGTCCGAGTGCTTGGCAGGACACAGTGCAGGGTCAGGCTGGTCCCCATGTGGGGTTTGATTTTTCCTGCCTGAGAAAACACAGTTGATTTGCCTGCAGCCAATCTGAAACATGAGTCAATAACAGGAAGTGAGGATGGCGGGAGAACCTGGACTCAAGCCATGAACCAACATGCAATTAGGCACAAATAGCATCCCGTCAGAAAGCACTGCTGAAACCAACAAGTCAGCTCTGGCTGGAACCACCAGCAGCTTGGTGTTATCAGGCAGTTATCTGGGCAGGTATTTAACTGGAATCACATTATCATCTGATTTCTGTGCTGCAGAAGGGAGGGGGTTGATTGCCCTTCTTTTGCAAATCTTCAGATACAACTGAATAAGACCCAAAAATGAGCAGAGCCTCAAACATTTCATCTTTAACAGACAGACCCAAACCAGCAGGAACAGCTTGGAGACAAATCACTCCATCTAGCCCGTCAAACACCCTCACATGCTGCTTTCATTGATCTGACCACAGAGATGAGTTCAAGTGGGAAGTTTCAACAGCAGAGTGCTCGAATAATGTGTTTTGAAATTGCTACTCAGCCTCTTAAGATTTTCAGCAAAGTCCTGCAACAGGTCAAGTGCCCAAACTTTTGCATACCTGCCTTTCTATTCCTGATGGCTTGTGGCTATCAATTCTGCTATTGGCATCTGGGTGCCTGAACCTCTCTTTGGTTAGAGTCTTGGAGCTAGGGAATATCTGGAGCTTTTGCCTCAAAGGAATGAGCAAACTTTCAAACAAGAGAGCTAAGTGTAAGACCTTGAATAAGAAGGATGAATAGGCTTGTACAGACATCTCAGTCAAGGAAGTGGCACAGCTGAATGGGAAACAGGTTGGTGAGGAGAAAGAGCAACATACACTGAGCAATGTGTGAAACAAGAGGAACACACGTGGACAAGTAAGGAGGGCAAAACAGAAAGCACAACATACAGAAGGAAATGAAATCAAGAGGTGGCCAATACGTTCCCAGAACACCATGGACAAGAAAAAACCTAATCCCAGAAAGGGCAGGGGAAATCTGCAGGAAAAGATTGTTCAGCAGGAGTGGGGTAAAACAAGCAAATTAAAACTTTAATTATGGTCTTGTACTCCTATGTACTGTAAGACAAACCTTGTACCTGGATGCTGCTGGCACTTGAACACTATCCCACAAAACCAAACAGAGCAGCTCCTCCAGATCAGACAGCAGTGGAAATCTCCTGACTCTGAGACCGCAGTTTGTTGATTCTGTTTAGTCCTAAAAAGCCCTTGCTGAGCATATCAAACATCTGCATTGAGCTATTTCAGGCTCTGAAGCATAGTCCAAAGTCTCCGGTCCCTTAGGAGCAACTCTTTGTCTGCAAGCCTCTTGATCAGACACCTGCAAGTCTCTCTGACGTAGCAGTCCGAGCCCAGGCAGGAAGCTTTTTCCTTACATATTGGCTTTTAAACGTGCAAGATTCACAATTCAAGGCCAAAAAACTACTACCAGCCTAGTTGTAGCCAATTCTACTACAAAGTGCAGCATCTGGTAAACAAATTCCTGGTTCTTAATGGTATTTGATAACACTAGTGGCACCGCACATTCCTCTCTGCATACTCACTGCTTAGCAGAGTAATTTCAAAAGCATGTTGATAAATTTGAGAGGCTGCAAATGTGATTTGAGTGCTGGAGAAAGCACAATACAGTGAGAGTTGGCAAGTTCAATCTGTGCATGCTATCAAAAATGTGAAAGATTAGCTGATTGTCACATAAAAACTTTTAGAAAATTAAAAAACAGGGATTCAAGGGCTCTCCACTTTAAGGGCAGAATGTTTGAGACTTGTGTGCAGCCACAGGAGCCAGACAAAAAATCAAGTTATATTGCATGAGCACATTTTAATTGTGACAGTGATAAACTATTGTGGCAAAACTTCAAAGGATGTGGTGAGTTCTCCAACTCTTGATTCTTGTCACATCAAGGGTAGATGCTTTTCTGGGGAAGAGGATTTCAGTAAGCAAATTAGAAGCTCAACGCAGATCTGAGCCAAACTCTGCAGCGTTTGCTACACAAAAAATGAGTCAAAATTGTCTGATGGTCCCTTTTGGCCTCAAAAATCTGTCTGCGGATTTATGAACCCCTTTGCTCGGTTCTGTGCACGGACAGGACGAGAACTCCAGCGGTGCTGCCAAGAGCCTCAGCCCTGAAACGCCCCAGCTCTCACTCTGCACCCAGGCCAGTGTCAGCCCCCCCAACCCTGCCCGCAGCCTTCCCTGCATGAGGGCACACGGCTAGTGAGGGCACACGGCTGGTGAGGGCACATGGCTCCATGAGGGCACACGGCTGATGAGGGTACACGGCTGGTGAGGGCACACGGCTGGTGAGGGCACACGGCTCATGGGGGTGCACAGCTGATGAGGGCACATGGCTCCATGAGGGCACATGGCTGGTGAGGGCACACGGCTCCATGAGGGCGCACGGCTGGTGAGGGCACACGGCGGGTGAGGGCACATGGCTCCATGAGGGCACATGGCTCCATGAGGGCGCACGGCTGGTGAGGGCACACGGCGGGTGAGGGCACATGGCTCCATGAGGGCACACGGCTCATGGGGGTGCACAGCTGATGAGGGCACATGGCTCCATGAGGGCGCACGGCTGGTGAGGGCACACGGCGGGTGAGGGCACATGGCTCCATGAGGGCACATGGCTCCATGAGGGCGCACGGCTGGTGAGGGCACACGGCGGGTGAGGGCACATGGCTCCATGAGGGCACA
>VWYP01008933.1:6637-19557 GCA_013400435.1 Pycnonotus jocosus | reverse complement strand
TAATCATAGATTTACTTTGCAAACACGGAGTGGGGCTTATGATGCTTGTGAAAGTGCCTGGATTAACTTCCAATCTTTTGGCCAAAGAGAATGAGAGATTTCAGAATTACTGGCTTTCATATTAATTATACTGATGATATCAATTCAAACTTTACCATTTGACAACTCACAGGTTAGTAGTGGTTGGTGGTGACTAATTTTTTGGACCCAAAAAACATTAGGATTTTCAGGAACAACTGAAGGATTGCGTGGTGGAGGGTAACAGACATTAGTTAAAAGACTAAGAGTTTTATCTTTGCAAATTTGACGTCTTATTTCATGTGAGTCTGTAAGTTGAAGATCATTTGGCCCCCACGAGGAGTCTTTCAAGTCGGCAAGCATTGTCGGTGGATTCTCAGAGCTTGTTGTCACTTCTTGGGTTAAAACGTCTGTCTCAGGCACTGTGGAATTCACAGGATTTTCTGGTCCTAGGCCCAAAGGATCAGCCTCAGCAGGGCCAATCCTCATTTCACGTGGTACTGTAGCTTTACTTGTTGTCTTGCATGTTTCTATACTAGAACATATATAACTAGAACATTTACTACTTCATCCTTAAAATTGTACCCCAGTAAACTGAAATGGCCCATGGTGGTAGTTGTTGGAAAGCTATCAAACCGTAGGAGGGATTTCACAATTGCAGATTTCAGGGTGGCTGCTATTCATGAAAATTAAAGCCACAAGAGAACTGTTTCTTCAGGAGGAGAAGATTTCTTATTATTTTTCTTTTAATTCTGTTTTATTCATACCCTTTAAAGTCTGAGCCTGCTTTGTTCTTCTCCTAATCCTTATTTCACAACAGAAAATTATTAAATAATTCTTGTGCGTGCACTGGTATTTGGCCAGCATTAGACCCACTACATCCTATAACAGACATTGGGAAACTGTAACTCCAAGGCCAAGGTCATGTCACCTGTGGTGTCAATGCTCCCTTCCCCTGTCTCTATCAAAAATGCAGGGCACTGACAGGGTGGGTAGCAGGCTGGGCACACCTGCAACTTTGAAGTAAAGGCTAACTGTCCTCTTGGATCCTTCAATTGGAGTACAGACACAAAATTAGGGATGTGAATATCTCACTCAACTTGGCATTTCTTAGGCTGAACCTTGGAAAGCAGTCTCAGTCCCTTGGGTCTGAGAAGGTAAGACCAGCAGACCCAGCAAAAAACACTACAATGACAAAAGTGTTGCAGAAGTTGATGTATGGAGACCCATTCGAGGAACTGCTCTGCTCTGAAGAGAGGGTGGCTTGGGGAGTTCCAATCACAGCTTTCCAAGACTCAGAGATGCTGATGGAGAATAAGTTACCCTCACTTTACAAGTATGCGTGGTGCCAAGGCATGATGCAGCAGGCATAAGTTTCCTGAAGTAGAATTCTGCCTGGATATTAAAAGTATTCTTCACAGTGAGAATATTGAAACATTAGATATTCTACCCAGCAGAGTGCTGGAAGATAGACACATTGACTTGATGTGGCCCTACTTTCAGTGCAGGATTGGACCTTATGAACTGCAGAGCTTGTTGCAGCCTGAAGTTTTCTATGCTTCTGTGATTCAATATTTCTTTTATTCTTCACGTTGCAAATACACTCATACCCTGACTTCATGCCTAAGTAAAGCTATGTTTTTTTCCCAATATACAGGCAGTTAAGGCATATTTCTATATAATGTACTTTTCTTGAAAGAAATATTGGATTAATATTTTTGTTTTTCCAGAGAGAATGAATGTGATAGCACCTACATATTTCTTGAGGAAAGTGTAAAGCTAAACAGTCAGTATGCTGTTCTGAGTCTTTTCTATTACCTTCCTGATTCAAGTTCTTCCCCTAAAGAAAGAGGTGCATGTTCAACCTGATCTGTCTCCCTTTACCTTTGAGGTAAACTCTCGGAGACAGTACAGTCTGAGCACATTACTCTGTTTTTTGTCAGATATCACTACTGCGATGGAAAAATATGTCAAGATTGAATGTCGTACCTTTGAGTGGCCTCATATGTTTCTGACATGAAATCCATTATATCAGCCTGAAATATGAACACTTCTTCAAAGCCTTCTGAAGTGCCTAGTTTGTCTTAACATAGATATATTTCATGTATTTAGGTTATAGGACACCAACATCATCAGCCATGACTAATAAATTCTTTACACCGAGAAAATCTTTGCTAAGTACAGTCCTGCATAGCAAAGTGTTCCTGGAGTGAAGACATTTGAAAGACATTTTAATTCCATGGCACCATGCAGAGGGCATTAATCTTTCTTATGATTTCCTCTTTTGTAACAAAGAAAAAGATTTTTAATGTGCAAACCTCGTTAAATCAATCATCCTTGGGAATTTAGATACACAGTGTGATAAAAGCAACAACTTTCAATACCTAGAGGCAATTTTTCCCATATGTTTTCGATGTTGGGTTTTAGGAAACATAAGCATTTTAATGGATTTTTTGGCCCTATTTACAATATAATATTTTAATTTAAAGATATCTTACTCCAGGTTAAATAATATAAAGTTCTTGCCTATTACAGTGGAATATCAACCTATGTTTGATGCTTTCACTGTATAGTCAGGGTGACTTTGGAGAGGATGCTCTAAACTAGTGCTGCAGTAATATGATACAAATTATGACAAATACTGAAAGAAACAATTGGCTTTTAGAAATTCTTGAATTTATTAAAATTTTTAAGCAAGTGATTCAGCTATTACATTTCTTCAGTTCCTGGGATTTAGCAAGGCCTCTTTATTCAATAACAAATTTATACAGCCTAAACTGTTTGCAAACCTGGAATTTGGTTCTTTATTTGGAGAAAATAGAAGTGTAATACTACTTGAAAAAGCCAAAGATTATGTCATTTTGCATCACAAAGAGATGGCTGACTATATCTAATCCTCAGGCATTTGTCAAGCCTTGGCTTCCCATGGGAGAAGATTTTTACCAAGTGCCACAGCCTTTAGAACAAACTAGGACATTTGATGTATTTCCACATGGATAACAGCATTACATGACATCTGAGTAAACTTACATTACCTATTAATTGACAGCTCAGATCTGTCTGGCTCAAGGGAAACAGACGACTGTGTGAAAGCTGGGTAAGGTTAGAGGACAAATGTCAAATGTCCCTGGGTTATATCTCATGAGACAACTAGAAGTCCAGCACTGTTACCTGGATTTAGGCTTATATCATGATCTTTTTCCATTCTCTCTTTTTGAGAAACATGGTTTTTTTGCTAATAGAATAGATCGTGTGCATTCAAACAAGATGATCCTCTTTCTCCTTTAATTGTGTGTCTAGTATAATATAATTTCAGAAGATTTTAAGAGATGTTTAATGTATTTGTATAATCAGGTCCCTTTACACAATTTTGCAGCTCCAAATATTTATGCACTACACTATGTAACAGAAACTCAGGAAGCTTTGTATCTCTCTGCTGTCTGTTCCTCTCACTGAAGCAAAGCATCTCAGTTTAAATAAATGAAATTTTTAAAAAGGAATAAAGATTAATTGGCAATCTACATGCAATTTAAGATGCTTAAATGACTTAACTAGGGTTGGTGAATTACCAAGCAGAAATCTTTTTGAGAAAACCTGGCAGTCTTAGGCATTAGTCTCCTTAAGAAGTTAAAAGATAAACTTTGTATAACCTTTTTTTTTGTCACCTTCTGCATTTGTCTATTGAGTACTGTCTTAAGTGAGTAGCTGGTGTCAGTGCATGAAAAACAGTTTTATAGTCTTTGTGCAGACTTGAGGATGACAAACAAAAATAATGTGATGAGGAGGCAGATAAAAATTATCCATGACACTAGAATTACTTTTAAAAACTAAAAGTTGCCCCTTCTAACCTCACTCACTTGGGTCTGATTTGGTTTTCTCTTTCATCTGTAATTAAAGGTAAAACTGTTCACTTTTGCACTTCTCTTCAGGGGTGAAATGGTGCCTTAAGTTTTAGCTTTTCAGATTCTGTGCTGCCTAAGTATGTAGTTCTGAGCCTCATATCAAGTGTTAGTAAGCTCCCCTCACAGAGTAGGTAGACAAAACAAATTCTTTTCCTGCTGAAGACTAAGGACGAGTACAAGTTTCAGGCCCAAAAGCACAGACGATGGTGGACTGAATAGAGAAAACAAGAAGGATGTGACTTTATAATCTGAAGCTATAATTAAACAATTAAACCCCAATATACAAATGGACCAAAACTTATTTTTGGGTCCATCTTGGGTGTAGCCCTGTCCAGGCTCTTGTACTGCCCAAAGTGCATCCTTTAAGGCCTTTTAATAAATACCTACTTTATTTTCTAGCTCTGTCCAGTCTCTGCTCCAGGTCAGCCTTCCCAAGGCATCACAAGGACAAGGAGTTCACACATTCTGGTATGGAAATAGCAGAGATTCTCAAATTTTGAGGTCAAGCAACATCTCTTGGACATCTCCGTCCTGGCCACCTGGCTACCAAAGGCCATGCAGCCCCTGCTAAGGAGTTCCAGACAATTTGAATTTACCATCTGCTTCTCTGAATGAGCAAAGGCAGCATTCATGATCCTTCATCTCATGGAAGAAAGTACATCATCTTTTTGATGAGAAAGATTGGGCACTGTTCTGAAAAAAACATCTACTGGGACATTTGCCACCATTATCCTGGTGACATCAGTCCGAATCTCTTTCCTTAGGTCCAAGAGCAAAGATGTGATGACGAATCCATCTGTCGAGACATTAAGAGTTTCTGCATCCACAGGAATGAGCAATGTCAGTCCATGTGTATGGGAAGCATCTGTGAAACAGCTGATATGTTTATATCAAACCCAAACTGTTCCTCTGACTTACCTTTTGTGAGCTCATGCCTTCCTGTCTTTACAAAAACAATATCTAGACCAAGCCTGAAGAGATGGTAATCTAGTTGTTCTATGCAACTTCTGCTGTAATTTTTTACTTATTAACTGAAAGCCAATAAACATGACTAATTGGATTAAACTGAAGCTACTCTCCCTCCTTAATATCTACCTTTATGACTTTTTTTGGATCAAAATCAGTAACTATTTCAGTAACAAAATTACACTATTTCCAATACTATTCCCAGTATTTCAGCTGGTAGCAGGAGGACTACAAAAAATGGTTAATATCAAAAAAAAATAATAATTTCTGCCATATGTTTTGTCGTTCAATTATTAAGTGCTGTCATGTTTAGATTGCGAGTTCTGTACCAGGTTTATTATCAGAAGTATTGTAAATATAGCCTTCTTTCTCACATGACTTCTTGAACTGTGTGTGTCTTACAGGCTGGAAATTACAGTATTACAAATTGTCTAAGAGTTCATATTTATTAAACAAAACAATAACAAACCAAATATGCAATTTTCTGACAGTGCTGTCACACTGCAAATCACAGAGGAGCTTCTTAACAGCAAAAAACCCAGCTAAAGAATAACAGAAAATAACTAATGCAATAAGAAGGCATAACAAAAACAAAGACAATGATATAGTTATCAAAACCATGATGAGAAGAATACTGTAAGACAGATGAAAACAAACTGTCACAAAATAAAATGGCTTTACAGTATCACTGTTCAACATTTTTAGACATACATAATAAATAATGTATTTATTCCTTTTTGGAAAATGTGTCAGGTGGACTTACTCTAAAATTGAAAGTAATTCTAAAAGTGTGAGAAAGAAAGTATATCTGTTGAAACTGGTGGTGTGTGCCTGATGATGGAGGCAGGTGATCTGTGGCCTCCATGTGGCTAATGGGTTATCTGGAGTGCCATGGGCACTCAACCCTTCCACAGACACCTCTGGTCCAGCAACAATAACCAACACCATTCCTTGGTGGGAAAAGAAAGAGAAAAGGAGACAGTCCTGTAAACATTATTTTTCCCCCAAAACATGTACCCCAGAATATTTTGAACTGCCCCTGCTGCAATTCCCTGGCTGCTTTTTACATCAGCTTTCCAGACTCAACAAATAGGCTCAGGAAACACAGACACTCAGAAATATCCTCCTTTTTATGATAGCTCACTCTTAGATTACAGGCCTTTAATGCACCTTCAGGCTATAAAATACTGTAATACAGAAATATAAGTAGTAAAAATGAGGCAGGCTACAAATTCACTATTGAGGCTTAGTAATTTGCAGAACCTTTTATTAAATCTTCCATTTTGCTGGAATTTACAGGCAATTCTAAACCAGTATTTCAGCACACATTTGCTTGAGGAAGCTATTACATTAATAACTGTGCAGGACATGTATGGAGATGTCACACGTAAGACAAAATATTTTGCAGGCATACAGGCAAAACAGTGGATTTTTAGGATCTGAGAAAATACAAGTTGTAAACATAGTGCTCTAAAAATGCCTTCTTCTCTGCTTCTCACTGGCTGATTTTCAATTTTTCTCCTTCCCACACTCTCCTAGCACTTGGTGTATGCCTCCTTAAGCCGGGAACCCTAAGATGAACAAGATCTGGACATTTCATTCAGAAGTTCTCATACAGCCAAACAAATGAGGAGAAATACGGAAGACTAATGAAGAAACAAATCTGCTCTACGCTGCCATACACTACAGCAACCAAAAGCTTGCTCAAGACTTATCACTCCAAGGAAAACAATAAGTAAACCTTACAAGAAGTACCATTGGAGTAACAATTAAGATGTATTTTTGTACTTTTTTCTAAAGAGAAGTGTTGGTTTGTGGCACACATACTTTTTTTCTCTTTGAATTATAATCTTTACAACAGGGCAGGGCATGGCCAATCATACCAGTCTTGATAAGTATTATGTGCTGAAAAGCAAACCACCTCAAATGGGTAATATGGGAAACTGCTTTGTTCTTTTTTTATTATTATTATGTGCCTAAAATCTCTTCAAGGGCTTAAATCTTATGGTACTTCTGTGGTAGCTGAGTTGGGCCTTTTCAGTCTAGGCTAATAGCCACTGGGTAGCTAGCTGGATGTAATCTCTGTATCTGTCCAGACCGCTGCAGTCAGAGAGGGAACAAGGTATGCTGCAGCTTAAATGATGGGTTTTCACATTTTTTGCCTAAACTCCTTTGTGCAAGTAAGCTATGACACTTCTGAGAAGGAAGGGAGAGTATGTGCACATATTCTTTACCATGACTCATATCATGTAAAGCTCACCTAAACCTTTTCTTGGGGGTTTCCATACAGAGGTATAGAACCCTTTAGGTTGGAAACAACCTCTAAGCTCACCAAGTCCAGCCATTAACCACTGCCAGGTCCATCACTAAACCATGTCCCTAAGTGCCACAGGGAATAATATATGCTTGCATGAGAGCACAGCCCAGAAAGGTTACAGATAAACTCCATCAAGGTTTGCTTTATGAATGTTGATTATCTGAGTTTATGCCTTACTTCACTTGAGACAGTTTACACTTGTCAGCTGTAACATTCCTGGCTTTCTGCTGTTTCTTGATTTGAAATACTCCTCAATGAGGGACTTCAAATTCAAAAGCTCTGAAAATCATGATGGAGTCATAATGAAGCTTCTGATCTGACATAGCCCTGCCGACCCGGACAATAACAGGGATTGTAAATGGTTTGTACACAAGTTCAGCTATGCCATTAGTTTACAAGGACTAGGAAAAAAATTTCCTCCTTTTTTGCTGCCTCTTCAACCTGGGTGCTAAAGAAAGTTTTAGGTAAAATTTGGCAGTCTTCCAGCAGTTACCCAGGCTATTTTTTACGTTTAAACATGCAGCATCGTGAAGGTAATGTGATGCACCTGAAGAAGGGAGGGAGCGACAGGACCCATCCACCCTCCATTCAGCTGCTTAAGTTCATTTGTCACTCAAAAAAAGTGCAACCAAAAGTGCACATGTGGTTGCACTTCTGGTCATCAGCATCATAAAAGCTCACAATCCAGCAGTGCTGGTCATGATTAAAGCAGTCTGAAGCACCACAATCTGTCTGATATGCTGTGGCACACAGGTGTAATGCCTTCCTCCTTAATGCTCCAATTTTGAGTTGTACTTTTTTTCAACTTAGTAGGAAAAAAGCAAGAAATGCAGGTCAATGTGTAACATCAAAAGGCCACTAATCTCCCCAGGGGTGAAAAGACAAAGAAAAAACCTCAAGAATAACCTTTTTCTTTTCTTTTCTTTTTTTTTTTTCTTAGAAGCTTTCAAGAAAAACAAAAGCTGCAGCTCAAAATTACAAAACACACTTAAACAACCTAACACTGAATTATTCATGCCTGTTCTGAAATACAAGCTTTGTAACCCAGAATTAATTGCCCTTAGTGGTGAGTATATCTCTTCTCATTGTAAATACTTTGTCAATTGAAATACAAACATGTTCTGCATGAAAAAAAAAAAGATGTTAACACAAACAGTGTCATAAGCTTAAGAATATTATCACCTTCCTTTTCCTAACGACTTTGGACTAAGTTTTACTTTTGAAGCTGACAGACTGACTGGATTTTCACTGGTTTGAAAACTCAGACCAGAGTTTTTTCCAATAATCAGACTTTTTTGAGGAGGGAGTTCATTGATTCTGCCAGCATGCAGATATAATCTAAATTTCCATTTGTCTTATCAAACTCCCTCTGCCAGGATTTTTTCTGCAGTTAATAATAACTTTGTAGGATTTTAAGACTGGACTTCCATGTTGGAGTCTGTTTCTACCCAGACAGTCGCCTGACCGTCTGTGAGGCACCTCTTCTTGGAATATGTTCCTGAAATCAGTGTCACTCCTGCAAATGCAGAGTCCTGAGCAGCTTGCCTCTTGAATGGTGTGATATAAGAGAACCACAAAAACCCAAAGTGAAAAAGAGACTGGGGCTTTTCTGAAACAAAAGCAAAACCTTTTGCAGTATGGAAATCAGTTTCTTGCAATGAAGCTTTTCTTTTGACTATCCTCTTGATTAGGTACAAAATGCTTCCTCCATTGAAGCCTAAATATCAAGTGCACTTGGAAACCTGTGCAATTGGCTGCAGAGGGTAGGTGCTATATTTCAAACCAAGGCCATTGTCCAATGCTGCCTGCTAATGAAGGAAGGTTATTTCTCATAAGAAATACCACCTGTGCCCTGTTTCCTTTACCTGAGCTTTTGAGAGTTACAAAATAAAATTTCATCTCTCCACAGAATTCAAGGTAAGTGTAATTTATCTGGCAGACTCAACTCTCAGCACTTTTTTTCTGGGGGTTGTGGGAGGAGAAGGGAGACTAATTAATTTCCAGGCTCCTCTGATCCCACTGCTGTCATTTAAACTTTTGGGTCCTGCTGGCACCGGCAATCAGATCAGGCAATCATCCATGGCATCAAGCAGTTGGCTCTGGTCTTATCCTGGGCAGAGAGGAGGGAAAGAAATGACTGAGAGACAGAGGCATCTGAGGGCCAATGAAGTCTTTCTTTGCTAGATGGGGACCTTTAGGTGTCCCATCAGCTCTGGCTAAGACAATGACTCTGTACATGGTATGTTTGGTAGGCGGGTGTTAAGGCTCTGCTCTGTCGCTTAAAATGGGAATTTCAGTTGCAGAAGGGGAAAGGAACATTGTGGGGCGTGGCTGCTGCACTCTCCCAACCTCAGGGGCCATGAGGACCTGAGCCTCCTTGTTCTTGGCCTTTTCCTCTTATCAATCCCCAGAGCAGGCTCTGTGGCTAAATGTTTGCCCTTCTGTGTCTAAAATAACTGTAGGTCCAGTCTTGGGTGTTGCTCCAGATTTTTAGCCTTTCCCATGGCTGAAATCTCTGGCTCCAAATGAATCTTGACATCTGCACACCCAGACACATCCTTTGCTGGCATTACACCTTGCCATTTTCTCTGCCCTCTCATTCTCAAAATCCTTTCTTGTGCTTCCAAGAGCTCAGATCCAAGTTATGGATATTCAGGTCGAGTTTGGGCAAGTTAATGAAGATGTTAGGGTATGAAGTTCAGCTGATTCTATTGGGAGGCTCATGCAGTTTTTATGATCTCACCCTGGCTATCTATCTGGAAAGCCTTTGGAGGAGATGGAAGCTGAGGCCAGACAAGCATCCTAATCCATTTGTGGGATTTGGAAACTGTAGCATTAAGCCAGTTTATAGTGATTTGTTGTCTAATTTGGTGATGTGCTGATTCTTTTCTTCCTTTTGTGGATAGGGCAAAGCACTTTTCACATGCTCTTATAGTTCACTGGCAGCTCAGGTCACCTAGCAAGTATCATGATTATCAAAATACCAAGAGGCTCAGAGGAATGTGATCCTCCTCACAGGGATGGGAAAGATGTGACATTCTCTTATTTTCTGGCTTNTTTTTTTTTTTTTTGAGCTGTGGCATACCATAGCCTCCTTGGGAGGTGGCACGTCACAGATAAGAAGTAAGAGTGACAAATGGCTTTCCTTTTGTTTGGAGGGGTGAAATATGCTGGGAGATACTGCAAACCTTATTAAGGCTCTTATTATTGTACTACTTAATGTCTGGTGTATATAGAAAACATTATTTCATTTTACAGAGACATTCAAATGTTTAAGAGCAGCTGATGGGTTTGGACATGCAACTGGCAGCTCAATCCTCTGTCTCCAAAAATCAGATTGCTTCAAAATTTTTCAGAGGCTGTACAGCTAAACCCTAGTGGTTTAAAAAATATCAGCTATTTTTTACCAGTTAGGTATTGTGGCTCCTGCACTTTAAAACTAAGGGTTTTATTCCTCAGAAAAGTACTAGCAATTAACTTAAAGTATATTTTTTTCTGGTGAAAGAAACCCACACTAGATGTGACATCCAGGTGGACAGAAAAACACATAAACTCAGGCCCAGAAAAAGATATAGTTAGAGGTCCAAGAGGAAGTAAAAATATGAAGTAGAGTTCACAGTGTTCATTAAGGTTGGAAAGATACAGCAGTTTTTTCAGAGCTGCACACACACTGCAGAGTCAAGACACTGGGGATAAACACCACTGGGGTGTATTTCAGTTGTCAGATGCTGTAATTGCAAGCTCGATCTCAATGTTATGAAAGAGTGCTATGGACGGGTTGTTCCCCATATAAAAATGTAAATGTTTTCTTTCTCCATTTTTACAGACAAACAAAACCATAGCTTAAAATGTGTTATTCCTCGTTAAGGCTCTTAATATAATTCGTGTCTAAGTTTTTATACATGTGAAGGTTGTGCATAAGGAACAACAGAGGAAGGCATCATGCTCTTACATAATAACATAGCATTATTTTATTTCTGCTGTCATGTCTCTTCTAAACATCATAAAACACAACCAGTGGCTAATGTGGCAGACAAGACAGGGGAATAACAAAGAAGAAGCCCTGAAAGAACCAAAATTTCTTTTTTCTCAGTGGCAATGCCGTTCACCCAGAAGGGGGAGATCTCAGCCTGCATGCTGCAGCAGCCAGCACCTAGCCAGTATTTCAGCTCCAGCTCAGAATTTGTCTGACAAGGAGATGCAATTTGGTGCTGGAGCACACTGGACTTCATATGTTTAAAAAGATGTGCACATATAGTCATCACACTTCATAATTTAATAAACTGCTAAAAAATTGCACACGTTTTCATTTTAGCAACTTAGGTCCCACAACTAAACTCACGATGCTACAAAGACATTTGAATTTTTCACTAATATGTCATGAGCACTGCACCCATTGCAAATTAATGAGTCTCTGAATAGCACTGTGCATTTGTCATTTGAATTTATGCTAATGCACTGAGATCTCCTGATGATGTTGATAGTCCACAGCAGCTGCTCAAACTATAGAATATACATGCATATTCCTTCACATTTTATTCATCTTTCCTTAGAATTTTATGATCTATCATTTGGACTGCAGTCCTGCAGCTGGTTATTGATAGGGCTGCTAATTCTCTTTGAGTTTACACTACAGGCTTGACCCCCTGTCCTGAGCAGAAGTAATGGATCAGTGTTGAGAGAATTATGTGCATCACACAGCAGCAGTGGGTCAAAAGGAGTTCATAGAGGACCAATGGTATTTACAAAGAGCGTTGGCATGGTGACTGGTAACTGTTCCCCCCCACCACCACACACACAATGAATTACACCAAGTATAATTTATTTCAATAAGTCAGTGTGAGGCTCATACAAATGATATGTCATTGTAGATGATGTCTGTTCTTTTCTGCATGTAGAGAGGAGTAAAGGCCTGTCATGCACCCTTCACACCCAGAAGAGAATGTGCAACAGTCATCATGTGGGAGTGACTGCAAAATGCTGGCCAAAGGCAAGACAACCACCTTTCCATCCAGAGTTCAGGCAGTGCCATTGTGTAATGAGGAACAGCATCAGACTGAATCACTTGGGGTCCTGAAAAAGAAACAAAGAAAAGAACTACTACAGAAACTAGCAATAAAAGTTTCAAAACATTTATCTGTGAGCTGTTGCGTATAGGAAGTTGAATATTCCAGAGTAGACTGCAGTCTTTAACAACTTTAGCTTTAAACATGACAATTATAGTGCTGCTAATGTACCCAGGAAACAATTATTTGAGCTGCTTAATCATTTTCAAATGACTCAGAAAAAATCAAGCACAAAGAAATATGTAGCACAGATACAGAAAGTACAGTTTGTTAAGAATCACTCCACTTTTTTTTTTTTTTTTCTCTTCCAGGTTTCCCAGGGACAGGAAGGCTTAGCAGTTTAATTTTGAAACATCTGGGAGCAGTGATGCTGTACAATATAGTGTAGCCTTTTGTTTCCAGCAGGCTCTTTTAGAGGGAATGAAGCTCTGTCACATGAGGGAACTTGACTGAATTATCTGATAAATGTCAAAATTAGACAGATGCATTCTACCATCTTGTAAATACTGTCAGGAAAGGGTTTTAAAAAATTAACCAGTTCCTCTCTATTGTCTCAGAGAAGCCCTGGAGCTGAACAATGACATATACAAAGGGAAGAGAGAGCAGACTGACTCCATAGTCTCAAAGCAGCTCCGAGCAGGACTCTCAGGA
>VWYP01008932.1:0-21747 GCA_013400435.1 Pycnonotus jocosus | reverse complement strand
AAAGACTTAAAAATAGACTAAAAAACATCATAGGAAAATTGCATCTTATAGAGCCATCCTGTATTTATTATTTTAGGATAAATATATTTCAAAAAAAGTCCTAAAAGAAAATTATGTGAAAGATGTGAGGATTGAAAAATATAAAGGGAGGTGATCTATTCTGCAAGATAACTCTACAGTCTCTATCTTTAAATATATATTTTACTGTTCCCGTTCTCATTGGAAACTATTGAAAGCTATTTCTAAATAACATTGTTAAGAATTTGCAAGAATTTCTAGTCTTTGGAATGAGCAATATTTCCTTTGATAAGAGTCAGTTAATATGAAAGTTCTTACACACTCTGGGAGAAGAGACAGTATCACATGGCTTTGAAAATCAATTGATATTTTATATAAAAAATACAAGTCAAAATAGATTAAAAACATTCTTTACATTGAAATACAAGTGACAAATATATTCAAAAGCATTTTATTATGGGTTACTGCTGACTTAAAAATAATAAAATGCAGAACAAATAATTCTACTTCTTTTCAATAAAATGTTTTCTAGGTTCAGACTGTCGTCAAAATAATGCAAGACAAAAGGTTTGCAGGATGAGAAATGAGTGAGTAATACTACAGTGACACATTTTTTAGTAAAATGCATTATATCCAAAATGCAAAATATTTTATTTTTTTCATGTGAAAGACATCAAAAATTCTTGAAATTTTTATGTCTGAAAAACAAAGCTACCATATGGATATTTTTTGTTTTGTTTCCTTTAGCAAAGTGTTAAAAATAGAGTTCTCACATTCTATGAAGAATGAAAATTACTAGGGAAGTTTATCAAATACTATAAAAAGATATATGCAGGATGCAAATAGTTGTTAATAGATTTAAATATTTTATTGATTTTAATAATCTCTAATTTAATCATCTGCTTAGGTATGAATATTCTTGCACCAAACACACAGTTGGTTAAGACAAACTGTTAAATAAAACATCTAGCTAAAGGAATATTCCTGTCCTTTAAACTTTTAACATCTCTGAATTTCTGATTTCATACCTTTCTAATGTAGATTTTTTAATCCAAAAGAAGTTCACAAACATTATCACTGCACAAAATTTTCAAGTTGGTACCATGATAAGTGAGTTCTCTCCATAACAGTATATTTTTAAAGAAATGTATTTGGGACCAAGGATGAGTAGATTTCAGAAATAGAGGAGATATATTAAATGCCTCTTTTTCTTTTCAGTGAATGAAGTAGAATATAAATCTGAAAGTGGATGTCAGCTATTGATGTGTAGCACAGGTAATAATTCTGAAATTGCCTTTATACTCTTTCTTTATCTTGAACCTACTTATGCCTGTACATTTTTTCACTTTCCCACTTATTGTTTCCACACAACTTTGAAAATGTTTATCTAGTCAGTCTCCTTCCTTCCAAGCAGAAGGTAGTTTATACATCCTCACATATTCACATTGTTTCTTCTCATAACAAGCTTCTACAAGATGAATTTCATTACATTTTTTGCTCAATAAATGTTCAGTATACCGAAAAAAATGAAATTCTGGGGTCTACTGCTTTCTTGCACTTTAGAGATGTTTGAAAGTTATTGGCTAAAGGTGTCCAAAGTACACACATATTATGTAATTACTGGTTGATTCTGACACCCTGAGCAAACAAGTTTGCCAGATGAAGTGGTAATCGTAATAATTAGTGTAATTATTATGGAGTGTATTAACAACAATACTCCTTAATTTTTATTGAGTGTATCTCCCACATATTAAAAAAAATTCAAACACAACCAGTAGCAATAGCACCAGAAAAGTAAACTTAAGGTTATCAAGGTTATTCTAACATTATCTTCTCACAATTGTTCTCCATTGAAAAATTCAAGTCAGAAAGGGGCCTCTGGATACCTTTTAGGAATAACTTCCAAGGAAAATCATATCACAAAGGGCTTTTCTAATCAAGTTTGAAAATTTCCAGATCATAAGATAACCCTATGAGGGTACCAGATACGTAAACTACTACATTCTATACCCTCCACATTTTTTAAGGTTTGCATTTCCATATTTAGTTTTGAAGAATGTCAATGGTCAAGTCTCTAGATCATGACTGCATTTTAAGATGGTGAAACGTGAATCTCACAAGAGAAATCAATGTCTTGTCAGCAAATGGTGAAAAGAGGTGTAAAGTCTTAGGTTATTGATTTTGTCCTTTCTTTCCTTAATATTAAAAATTCTAGAGAATAATATGGTTAGTGTCAAATGCATAAGTTCTGTTAAGACAGCAATGCACATAAGAAAGCTATTGATATTGACTGAAGAGATTGTAAATTCGAAATGCTGTTCAAAAACACAGGATATAATAAGGCATATGATAAAATATTTCTCAATAAAACAAAGACTACAGAGATGGTTGTTTTATTCAATTACTATTTTTAAGGGGTTTAGAGAGTTATAGATAAATATGACACAATATAGTTTAAAAGGACAGACTTTAGTGGAAGCAGCCTTTTTTCATCTTTATTGAGGTATTCCACTTCTGCTATCTTGACTTGATTTCCATATATGTTGAGAACAATATAGCTTGTTAACAGGCAAGGTGTCTTTTTAACAGATGGTTGAGTGTGTGGAAATCAAAACCATGAATGAACATCATATGTATTTACTGAGAGCATGAGTCCCATTAGAAAACACCCAAACATCTGCCTGTCCTAAGGTTATCAACCTATGGTTGAGGGGATGTGCCATGTCTAATCTACTGTTTTGACAGAGATGTTTACATGAAAACTCATCACTCAATCACTTAAAAAAAGGTGAAAGACTCTAACAGAGAGAAAATAGATTATAAATTGAATTTTTGCTTCATAAAATTTTGCTAACTAGGTAAAATGATTGGAGCCAAAGGCTTTAGCTTTCTGAAGATTAGTAATTTAGAGTTTTCACGGTAGCTTATAGGCACTTTGCTACAGACAACTGTAAGCTCAAGATATGGCTGTATTCCTCCTCCAAGGAGTTCTGACCAACTCATTTTCTGTCCATTTAAAATGCTTTCAGCTATAACAAATAAGAAGCTTTTCTCACTGGTCAAATGGCACAACATATGGATTGGGGAGAGAGTCTTGCCACAGGAAAGTTATTACATTTAAGGGTAAGTATTTTTGTAACGCACTACAAGAATTATATCTAATATTTTTTCTCTAACAAAAGAGTCTCTAATACCATTGAGCTCACCAAGATTTTTTTTCTATTTACTTTATGTAATTAAATAATAGCAGATGAGATTTTCATAATCAATGCACAGTTATCTCCATTATAAATTGTGTTTTAATAGAAAATAAATTTTCAACAGAATTTATGCATGTATAGATCTTAATGTTTTATTGATTTATGTATTTATTGGCATAGAATGTTGACTTCTTATATTATAATTAAGTCATTACAATTTTAAGAAAGAAAACACCTACAAAAATTATTTTATATTTGTATAGTTATCTGCTTATTTTGTGTTTTGTGCAAAGTTTAAAACCTATGATTCTATGGCAATTGTATTTTTTTGTACTCTCTTACAAATTCTGTGCACACTGTACATAATGATAATGAATTACAAATGCAATAATGGCAGATGGCATTATTATCCACTTGAGAGGACCAAACAAAAAACTACTTAAACTAGATGTAACCTTTGCTGAATGTATTATAATAAAGCATTTTTGAGGTAGTAATGATGAGGAAATTGTCTAAAGTACACACATTTTTCTTTACAGCATGAATTGACAGCATTTGTGCTTTACAGTAAAAATTAACATGAGCTTTTTAACTTTTCGGGGTTTTGTTTATCATCAGTCCATAATATTGCTCACTGAGCATCTATCAGTTTTAAAAGCAGACTCCAAAATAACTACAAGAAATAAGCTAGCACTTAATAGTTTCAAAACCCTTATAACATGCTGTTTATGTAAGCATGTGATACCGTCCATAAAATACAGTGAACATCTTTCTGTTTGTTCTAATGCAATTATTTATTAACTCTACCTGAATTTAGCTACATACAAGTTATGTTTGTAGGTGAAAATACAGCTAGCTTCACCAACATCTCCAATTCTCTGTGGTCAGATGTAGCATTTTGCTAAAATCTTCCTATCTGACCCCTACATCTATAATAGCAGTAGTTCAGTAGTTACTCTTGGAGATGCTATTGACTACAAAAGTAATCTTAGATAAGACATCTAACTTTATCAAACGAATGACTTACAACGTAAACATGTAACTATGTTTATCTACTCATAAAGATTGTTTTCCATCATATGGTGGAGAGGAGCATGGTGAAGCTCATATTCAAACTGCAGCTTGTGGAGGACCAGCACAGGCAGATATTCCCTGATAAACTGCTGCCCATGCCCACACTTGAGCAAATCTATCCTGAAGTACTGCAGTCCATGGGAATGACCCATGTTAGAGTAGACATGACAGAAGGAGTGGCAGATAGCTGATGTTATGAGCTGACCACAACTCCTCACTCCCAGAGGTGTTGAAAATGGAGGACAGAAATTGAGACTGGGGAAAAGGGTGTGGTGGGTGAAGGTGTCAAGTTCTTTTTATTCTTTCCTCACCATCCAAATTTAATTTTTATTGCCAATAAATTGAATTAATTTTCCTTGCATTAATTCTGGTTTCCTGTAAGAGTAATTTATAAGTGATTTCCCTGTCTTTATGATTACCCATGAGCCTTTCTATCTTATATTCTCTTGTTGAGGAGTAGGGTGGGTGACGGTATGGCAGCCAGCCAAGGTCAGCCTACCACAGTTCATTGTTTATATGCTGGTCATATCAATGAGTCATATATGTCATCATTTTTGTGCTAGTTCTACTTTATATTTTTTTAAATTCTATAAAACTATTCCATAGATTAATTATCATTTTCTGTACGAAATCTGATAAACTACTCTAGGAAAATGCAAAACATTTAGGAAGCATATTTTCCTAGCTATTTAATAGTAAACATTAATACTTTTGTTTTATAAAATTACTTGTGTGCCCACTTGTTCAATGTAAAACTATTTTCTAGATATGACTTTGAAGACAAGATGCAGAAGCAGTGTTTCTTTTTCCCATTCTTCACAAGAAATTAATTTTCTCTGCTTCACCTCTCTCTTTGACCTTCCTTAAGCTTTTTGTGTGATATGGATCCAGGAAGCTACTGGATTTTGTGAATATTAATGAAGATAGCTCAAAATTTCTACCTCCTAAGAGACACACCAAAAAAATATGCAGTACTATAGCTAACAAGTGTATTCCCATAGGAATTTGATTTAATTTATTTAATAGAAAAATTAAAGGAAATAAAAGTACAATTCCCATGGTTCAGGAATTTGAAATGCACTAATATTCTGTTTGAAAAATAAGAATTCTCATGATATAAACTAGATTTAAACATCTTAAATTGCGGGTCCATCTGTAATTCCATTTACATGACAGTAAGTCTGGAATAATAAAATGAAATTCAATACAATTGCTATTCAGTATCCATTATCATGCATAGTATGTAACTTGAACTTATGTGATGCTTAAATTTCAATGATGCTAGGAAAACATATTTAGCCATTATTTTAGTCACTGAACATAGATGCTGCATTTAAATAAATAAATAAATAATGAAAAGTTTAGGTTCTAATAATGTTCTTTTTAATGGTCATGTATTTAAAATGTAACTTAATAAATTTGGAATTAATTTTATAAAATTTTTGGTTAATCAGTTATTATCTGTCAGTCTACCTACGTTGTACTATTACTTGAGCTCTGATAAAAGGTTAAATAACATAATGTTGTGCATATATTTATATATTGAGTCATGGTCTGAAAAGACAACTCTCAGAAAGCTTGGGGTTTTGGTTTGGTTTTTTTTTTTATGTTACTATTAATGTTGCTACATCACTACCAACAAAAGGTGGATAAGCTTAGAGCTTAAATTTGATCTGCAGGATCTTTAACAGAGATCACGTATAACAAATGGGGATCTCTGTTTAACACAATATCAGACTGAATTTGTGAATTGGTATCTAAAAGTTGAATCTCATTAATTACATAGTCTCTGTACAATTTTAATTAAGAAATTTCTAGAAAACATATGGCATTTAGTATTTTGCCACTATTGGGTTTTTGTGTCACAGCTGTTGATGTTCATCTGCCATGCAGATGTGAAAAATCTGTTACCTGAGGACACCCTTGGCTGCAGTGTCTTGGAATGGTAGAGTTCCTTTAGGACAGCAAGGTGAGGACACAGCAAGCTTGCTATCCTGGATTTCAGGAGAGCAGACTTTGGACTCTATAGGGATCTGCTTGGTAGAGTGCCATGAGACAGCCCTGGAGGGAAGAGGGGCCCAAGAAAGCAGGCTGACATTCAAGATTACCTCCTCTGCGCTCACGAGTGATGCATCCAAACAAAGAGGAAGTCAGGCAAAAATGCCAAGAAGTCTGAATGGATGAACAAGCAGTTCTTTGATAAACTCAAGGAAGAAAAGGAAATCTATAGAGGGTGGAAGGAATGGCAACTAGTCTTGGAGGAATATAGGGAGATTCTTTAAGTAGATATTAGTACAAAATCTCTCTTCATATCTTCATCTGCATTATCTGCACCATCCTAAGAACAGAAATTCAGATTCCTATTAACTGCTCAGAGCCCTTGGATGAAGCACTATTTAGTCAGCAGTTCTTTGTCTAGGGCTTCTAGATCATAAAATCATAGAATGGTTTAGGTTGGAAGAGGTAATTTTAAAGATCATCTAGTTGCAACCACTCCACCATGGGCGCAGTCAGTTGTGCACAGTGCAAGTGTTCCCCAGTATACTACAATGCAGTCAAAGACTCAAATATTACCAAGGAGTTGTCCTTGCTTTCAGGAGGTGAGAAGAACAAGCATGTCAACTTGTTTGCCATGTGCTTGTATCCTCATCCTTTGCCATGGAGGACTTCATATCCTAATTTATACTTTTTGGAGAAGTGGAGGTGAAACTGTAGTCAAATAATATGTTGTTGCTGCCATAAATGGTAGTGGGTCAGCCACTTTATATGTGAATGAGAGACACTGAGAGTTATAAAGAGAGGAATTATAAAGACTGTGGGTCTTGTGCAAGGGCAGAATGGAACTGTGACATCCTAGCATTGCTCCATCATCCAGTTGGCTGATTGCAGTGATAATGGCCATCTGGCCTCTCTCTGAAAACCTAGCAAGAGGCCAGCATGCCCATGGAAATCCCTTTGCCACACATTTCATGGCATATTTTACGGCTGTAGGCCTTCTTCCTAAAGTCCTCTCTAGTACAGCATTGTACTAGAGGTAAGGTCACGGAACCTTCTCATCTCCACCTTTAACAACCCAAATTCTCTCAGCCCATCTTAATGGGACAGGTGATTCAGTCCTCAGATCATCTTAATTTTGTAGATTGGAAGCCTGAATGCAGGTGTTAGTATCATCTATTTTACTTTTCTTTCTGAAAAACATTCCCATCTCTTTAAGTATCCGCTAACTTACTTTCTTCAGACTAATCCGATAGAATGTAGTTATTTACGGTTCAAAATGAAACTGGCTGGATAATCTGAGATATTATATTAAGTTCTTAATAATGTTTTTCTACTAATTTATTCTACTAAAAAAAAACCCAAAACAAACCAGAAACATTTCTTGAGATTTCTTGGAAAAAGAAAAGAACATTTATTTAGTTAATTTTCTTGTTCAGGCTACCTGGTAAATGCACAAGAATTTGATGTCAGGAAAAAAACACCAACTATTTAGATGTGCCTGTCAGACAGTAGACGTTAATAAAAGGAAAAAACACGAAATCATACTTCTCCACCGAACCCGAAATTTCTTTCTCAGTCTGAGAGCCGCAGTAAAACTGTTGTTTAAATCATCAAGTCTCTTCCAGCCTTTGACAATGCAAATGGGTACAAAGAACTAGTCTTGTTACTCTTTCCTATGACATTCAATGAGTGAAATGGTGCCTACCAATATCATAGGCTGCCTATTCTATTAACTCTTCCAGAGAATTAAGTAACTGAATACTGATAGATATGTCCTTAATTAGCAGATAGTGTAAAGTATGAAAAATAGTAGAAAATACTGCACTACTGACCCCTAAAAAGTTATGGAAAAAAAGAAAAATACCATTTAAAACTTGTAATACCCTATGTATCATTATCTATTTGCCATAAGAATATGACCTTTAACATTTATATCTCAATAATTAATAAGTGTTATTTCAGGAAATAGTAAAAATGTAGCCCTTTCATTACCATCCATCCGGTTTTTTTTGGTTTTACTAAAAATATATGTGTGTAGTATACATACGGGGGGAGGGAAGAGAGAAAGTTCAGTGTTCCTTCTGATGTCAACTAGTAATTAAGGAAATCTGAGTGAAGACTCAGCTACCCATAGGGATGCAAGGAAATGACTGAACATAGTTTAGGCAGAGGTTTGAGTATGTAATTTATTTATGAACTAATGCATTAATTCATGAGAATCTGGAGGTGGTATGGGGATTAGGGCTTTCTACTCTATAATCTTTCCCTGGGAAATGTATAGTTTAGTATTCTTAGCCAGCTGGTGATTGCAACAGTCAGTCTGAAGCCAGATTGGTTTGCTTTTTTTGCTTACATGTACCTCTGAGCCAAATGTGAGGTACTGACATCAGTCTGTCATAACAGATCTGCAGACTGAGGACTCAGACAACCCTTTGAAAATACTCTAGACTATAATTTACCCTAAGTAAACTCTTTTTTCTTCCTTTTTTCAAACATAGGTTAATCATTTATCTAACACTCATTAGAATAAAAAATTGAAATGTAAACAAGTGACAAGTCTTAAAATGTGTGAAAATGTAACTAGTTAAATGCAGCAAAGAATAAAGTCTATATTTTGTTTTAAAGATACACCCAAAAATGCTACAGACTTTTAGAAAACTTTTTTTCTTCTTTTGCTATGAGATCAATGTACAATAGCTTTATGTCTTCAGTTACTTAGCTTTGTCCTTTAACTAAACAACAGACCAAGGGACAAGAGACTGAACTTCTATAAACGTGGGATAGGAAAAAAAAGGCTAAAGCATTATTCATGCTTCCTCCAAGGTTATACTATAGCTTTTTATTTATAAGTACAGAATAACACCCAAGGTTATTACTTTTGGACTCGTGTAGATGATATTGGGTCCCCTTTTTATTTTTTTTTTTTCTTGTATGTGTAGGAGTGTCAAATCAAATCATTGACAACTCTTTATGGATTGACTCTGAAACTAGAACTACCTGAGAGAAAAACTTATTGAAGAGAATTCATTAGTCAAGAAAAAGAGAAAAGAGCACTCTTCTGAATACAAAATCCAAATTTTGTAACTAGTTCAGAAGAAAAGAATGAAGATAACCATGTCAGTGCTCTATTTCTCTTTTTTATATCTATGAATTTTAGCTATGCTGAGAAAACACTGCTCAGGTAAGTAGACAGTGAGGTGAATGGAAAATTGATTGTTTGGCAGCACCTCCAGTGTTGTGAACAGTTGCATAAGGTCCAGTTGGAGACAAGTAAATAGTGATGTATCCCAAGAGTGGGTGGTGGGTCCAACACTGTTCAGCTCTTCAGCAGTGACCTGGACATTGCAACAGGGAGCACTCTCATCAAGTTTGCTGAAAATGGAAAACTGAGTGGCTGGAAGAGAAATTTATGATCAGTACACTTCAGCAACTTCCTGGCCTGCTTATATTTGGCTGAGATTTCCCTCCAGAAGATACTCTGTGTGTAGTGGTTTTAAAGGAATAAAAACCTCAGTGGGGAAAAGGTTAAGACTGCTTGAATGCCCCGCTCCCACCTCCGCAATTGTGAAGGAGAAAAACAAAGAAAAACAAACTACAAGAAGTTAAAAATAAAAGAATTGCAATTTACTAAAGAAGACAGCAATAAACACAGCAAAAAAGTTTTTTAAAAGAGGGCATTGTTTAACCAAAAAAGGCACAAACAAAACAAGATGGCTACTGTTCCCAAGTAACTTAATGTGCTCCCCTTGGAAAAAAGGCAAGGTGTGGTTTTGACCTCTTGAGAATATTTCTTCCATGTGTCTAAGTCAGAGTACATCAAACACCCTAAGTTCTTCTAATAGTCTCATCAACAAATATTTCTGGGGCCTTGCAGCCAGGAAGAGCAACAATAGCTCCCTGCGTTTGTGCTCCCTGTTTTTAAAGGACACACCACTGCTCCCTTCTGCAAATGAGACAAACCAAAACCAGTTCCACTTCCTGTGTCTTGGTGTTCCCTGTCAAAAACTGCACCTCCCCAGCCCCCAACACTGCCACACTCACAATTCCATTAAAAAAATGCTACTGAATATTTAACACTGAAACTCCATCTCCTTGCTGTGTAATCACAGCAGCATGAAGACCTTCCTGAGAGCCAGGACACGCAAAGTTGATGTTCCTGAGACTTAGGCACATTTCAAGGAATGGGACATTCACAGCTTCTCTGGGCAACCTGTTTCAGTGCCTCATCATCCTCATAGTAAAGAATTTCTTCCTAATATCCTATCAAAACCTCTCCCCCCCTCTTTCTTTTTAAGGCCGTTACGTGCCATTGTAAAAGGTCCCTCTCCAGCTTTCTTCTAGGCTCCCTTTAGGTACCAGAATGTTCTAGAGAGTGTCCCCAGACCCTCTCTTTAGGCTGAACAAAACCTAGAGGTTTGATAGAACAGATACTCAAGTCTTCTACTGATCTAGCGACTTTCTTCTGGACTTGTTCCAACAGATTCATATCCTTCCTATGTTATGGACCTCAGAACTGGATCAAGTGTTCCAGGTGGAATCATCAGAAGGGAGCTGAGGGGGAAAATCACCTCTCTTGGCCTGCTGGCCATGCTTCTTTTAAAGCAGCTCAGGACACAATTAGCTATTAGCTACAATTAGCCTTCTGAGCTGCAAGCACTTATTACAAGCACACATACAAATTTTAGCCACTAATACCCCTAAATCCTCTGCAAGTCCTTGTGCTGGGGCATGCCCCAACCCAGGTGCAGGATTTTGCACTTGGCCTTGTTAACTTCACGAGGTTTGCGTGAGTCCAGCTATAACCTGCTTTACAACTACTGTCACCAGAACAGTGTATTAGTAGCTCTCTAACTGGAGAGATTCCTTGCCAAGAGGCACCAAAGAACCTATTTGTTGCCCAGACAATACATCTAGAGAAAATTAAAGCCTCCTGAGAGCTTCCATATGTGACATCACAGAAGGTGCCAAGCCTGGAAAAGATTGTAGGCTATCACCCGTTTTTACTGTTCTAAGTAGAGTTGAATGATGCTGCAGTGAGGAAATTCAGAAATATGAAAAGAAACTTTATCTTCCTTGGAATGAAACTTTCCCCTTCCTTGTTTAGCTGAAGAAGGCACACAGCGTCAGTCGCATGATAATTAGGAGACATCCAGAATTCAATAGTAGGTGTTGAAGTGCTGTAGATCAGTGACTACCAGATGTCACCCTTCAGAATAAGCTTTTCATACATTTGCTAGCCTGCAGGAAGTTCTGCACAGACTTTTCTGAAAGAGCTGTCCACACTATCAGACAATTTGGGATGGACCATGTTTTAGTGCATTGAGTGATGGTAAATAGACTGTTGATTCAAATAGCTCTGTATATTGATTACAGCTGATATATATAGTCTACTTACACATACATTTATCTAATCTGCCAGATTTTGTGCCATTTCTTTGTTGTTTCACTAAATTTATTTATGTCACTATCAAACCCATTGAAATCAAAGATCTCTTTGTGACATAGGAATAGTTGAGTCCTCAGGGGGAAGTAAAATGATTTTATAAAAACACCTCTAGGTTATTACTGAAGCTGGATGAGAATCATATACAGAACTTCAAATATTCATATTTAAAACTTGGATTAAACTAAGATATTTCAATCTTTTGTTTTCTGAATAAAAATGAAAGGAGCTATATCATAGGATGGCAGAAAATTTAACAGTAAATGTGGCATCTCTATAGGATTCAGAGTGGAATACTTATTCTACCTAAACCATGCTAGGGTTTTGAACTATTGAGAGTAACCATCTAAAGTGCAGAGAACACTTCAATTTAGAGAAATTTTCTCAGTGATAGATCTATGTTCCAATAAAGTCTGTAGGTGTCTCAGGCTGTTACTCCAGCACTTTTCCCAATCACTGGTAATACAATACTAGGGTTGTTTTGAGGTGGTTTTTTTCGCAGTCCCTTTCTCAGATATAATCCATTGGAGACTGTACTCAAGACACTTCCCAACAGCTTCAGTGTGGAACCATCATTAGACATATATCCTAATGCTGATGTCTAGCAATAGGGATATTGTCACTGACACATGTGTTGCAAGCATTTAATTATAATTAAATAAGCACCCAACCAAGCTGTGTTCAGCTACATTATAATGTGATTAAAGGCTTGCTCTAAGAAATAGTCAGGATCTGCTTGGCTAGTTTTACTTTCTAATCTTCTAAGAAAGGATTAACATTAAAAAATTGTCTCATTATTTCTCTGCTCCTTCGTTTCAAGGCACAAATAATATTTGAAGATTAGAAAGCTTACTTTGTCACTGATGTTGCATAAGCTAGTGTAGTGTTTTCACATAATAATTTTATGATTGTAGTGTATTTTATATATAGCTGCATTTACTGCTGCTATTCATATTTGTTGTGTATTCTTTGGAGTCTTTTGCCACTAGCTGCTGGTCTGTCTTGCTGTCTGATCCACACAATAAAATTGACTGGATGTTCCATTGCTCTTTATTTCTTTAACCTAATCTGTTTTCCTTATCTTAACCAGATCATTTCAAATTATTTCCAAGCACATGCATATGCACTCAGAGTTTGATTGTTGTTAATAAAAATAGTAATGAATTTGCCTTCAATAAAAAGAAATCACTCAGAAATATTAATTTGCCATATAGAAAAAAAATCCCAGAGATTATTTTAATCTTAGTACATTTAACATAGTTTCTTAATTTATTCAAATGAGATGTGATAGTTTTATATTTTTAATATCTTAAGTGCTTTGACAATTGGGCAATTTAGTTATTTTCCCCAAAGTTTAGGAAGTAATTCATCCAAAGCTGAATTTCAGTTAAAATGAGTAAAGTGTGTGCGCAAAAAATTATTTAGTTAAGCATCTGTATTGCCAAAACAGAAGTTTAAAACCTTCATTTGACATTCACAGGACAGAATTGCAATTCCAAGAGACATTACTTTAAATACTTTCCCTTGTATAATGGAAACGTAAAATAAAAGAGTGGGCTTATTTTTAAGGATTTGTGAAGAGGGAAATACATACACTATACCTTCAGATAATTAAAGAGAGATAAAGTTTTTAAATTCATAGGCTTTTTTTTTTAATAAGCATTTAGTCTAAATTAGAACAGCAAGATGAAAATTTATCTTGAAAAAGAATAATTTGTTCTGAATCCAGTGCTCCAATGAAAGTTCTTGATGAAAGTGCAAGGAATGTTGTATCTAAAAGTTTTGTTGAGTTAAATTTTATGTTCCTGTCATCACCCTTTAATACATTTTTTAAAAATATTGGTCTTATACTTGCAAAATCTTTACACACACATTCTTTTCAAATAACATTTAGTATACCCGTGAGTAAAAAAAGTATTCATATTTAGTACAAATTCTAAGTACTTTAGGAGAATCCTTTTGGGAAACAGACTGATTTAAAATGTACTTCAGTTTGAAACTATGATTTCTATATGGGCTATTCTGGAAGCACCGTGCAAAATAAAGCTTAAGAACAGGGCTAGCATTCTGCATATGATTAGAGGAACCAAAATTATCTTTCCCTTGGCACATCTGCAAAAGACAGGACTTAAAAAATAAACTCTTTCTGCAGGCTATTGAAATTAAGCACAGTGATCTCATACAAAGCACAGTGCAGCTGGTATCATGGGATGAAGACGGTTGAATCTTTTCTAATGGAAAAATGAAGTCAGACCAAGCTTGCCTCCCTTCTTTCACAGAATATAATTATGTAAACTACAAAGCTCTATTATAGACAATGTTTATAATTTACAACTGTTTTTCCCTAAATTTTAAATAAAGCTTGTTAACAGTTGATGTCAAGCCGACATATTTCCTACAGATGCCACAAACAATGAACAATCAAAAATCTGTTTCTGTTGTTTCTTTCATAATTATTTCAAATTGTGGGATCCTGTAATAAAAATCAACATAATGAACAAACACCATTGCATGTTGATAAACATCACAGTCTTTCAATTTCAAGAAAAAAAAACTATGGCATACTAAGTAGTTTAGAAATTAATGTATTTCTCTACAATGATACACAGAATTTGATCATAAGAATTTTCAAGTTTAGATCATTTTATGGTGTAGAACATTTGCCTGCTCTGTTGATTTATCTAAGATGTCTAGGGAGTTTGTGAATCTCTGCTTTATAACACACGATTTCAGTCTTTAAAAAAAAAGTGTATATCTATATATCTATATATCTAGTAGCTGGGCTCAGCCACCCCAGTAACTCATCTGCCCAGGAGCTGCCCTTCAATGCCAGGCTCCCCAGTCAGTACCACTTGTATATAGAATCTGCCAAGGCTGCAGACCCACTCCAGCTTCCAGTATAAAGAGTTCTTTACTCACTCTCACCCCTTCATCCCTACACACAGAGGTGACTAGCAGCTGACCAAGTTTTCCCTGAACCCAGTAGGGAAGGTAATGGTGTACCTTCTGCAACCAAGGTGCTGTGCTGTAAGGCATGAAAATATGGGCACAAGAGGCTAGAGCCTGACAGACATCAACCAAAGGGGAGGTGCTCCTGCCAAATTTATGATCTGTTTTCAACTTCTTACTCCTAAAGCAGGATTGTTTCACCTGGCTTGCAAGAGTTGACTGACTCATCAAGAAAAAATATTTTATTTTATTAAAAGGTCTCAGAATAGGATGCCAAGCATCTAATACAGCTGGGCTCACCTCCTAGGAAACAAGTACATTCTTTTACACAGAAAGTTAACAAGGAAAGAATCATACTAACTGAGGTGATTGGTCGCTCATACTTGAGCATGCCTATGACAAAATTCCTAGGGCATACGTGCTGATCCTGGTCCAGTTCATTATCTTAGCATACATGTATATACAAATTATGCTGGGGTTTGTGTGGTTTTTTGCATAATCATCTGAGGTTACTCTGGGTTATATTTTCAAGTTCTTAGCTATCACCAAGATAATTTTTAATCCTATACCTTAATACAGCTTCTGCTTGAACATCTTCCAACATTAGTTGTTCACAAATATTAGCTGTTCTCTTCACTTAACATTCCAGTCCTGGGGATACTTCAAATCTTAATGGGAGAAGAGGCCACTTGAATCTGCTTTGTAGAGGAATCCTTTTGGAGGTTTCTTCCCAAATTTGCCCTAAACCAGGACAAATACTACATTGCTCTGGCCATTGCTGTAGAGTTTCAAAACTAGCCTACAGCTTCTAGAGAATTTTTATGAAATTTTATGACTTTCTATCTTCATTTGACATCAAATTTGCTTGAAGTCTCAACACAGAGATGCCCAAATGACACATGGCTTTGCCATTTTTGACTTTTGGGGGTTTGTGTCTGTTTATCTGCCTGGAATTTCTTTTCAAGGCTTTATCACCAGACTGTATAGATAGACAATGACTCTTCTAAACTCTTTCTATATGAATGACTGTATGATCATTGTATTTTCAAGCACACTCAAGGGGAAGAACATATTTTACAAAATAATTAATTGGGTAGGCAACTTCCACTGGAAACAAGAGATCAGCATGAAGCCAATATATTTTCATAACACATTTCCAAGAAATTCTTCTCACTGCCAAAGGATATGGAAGTGATGAATACCCATCCTCCTTGATGTGAAACAAACTAGAACTACAAGAACATATAGAGAGATTTTAATGTTTATATATTTTCTGATGAGAAGTGTCCTATGGGAACACTTTCAGTACTTTATATTAAAAAGTCAATGGTAAATATTTGTCTGGCATGCTTTTTACAATATCTCACATGGGGAATATCCCAGCCTCCCTAGATCACTAAACATTCCTTATATTCCTTGGAGTTTCTAACATGAATTTTATGGGTTTGAAAATTAAATAAATACCCCACACAGTGGGTATGATAAATGATTTATTACTTTCTTTACATTAACTCTTTACATTTTCAAAATATTTCACCCTAGTGTTTCTTTCCCCAGGTCAACATCTTCTTTAACTTTTCATTATATGTCATAATTCCTAATTTTTTTAAAAAAAGTTTTATATTGAAGAAAAACCTTGACTTTTTTTTTTTTTTTTAAATCAACACTAGAGAACATAACAGTTCATTTACACCTGGTATCTCATATTTGGTGCAACTGTTGACTCATCAAAAAATGTGACTAGCCTTACAAAGATGTCTCATTTTATGATCCCTTATATTTCATGTGTCTTCTTCTGTTTGTTTTTTTTTCTTTAATTTAAATTTATTGAAAATGTGGAGTGATTTCACCTGGGCCATATTTGAAGACAGTGCTAAAACCTCCTTAAAATTAAAAATCACATATTTATTTTTTCTTCTTACCCAGGAAAGTCTTTAATTTTATCAGATTTTTTGGGGGTTGTCATGGTTTATAGAATGATCACTATCAATGTGCTTTAAATCATTTATCATAAGATACAATAAAAGTGTAAACTCAATATTAAGGTTGTATTTTTTATGCTATATCTTACTTGTACAGTAAAATGTACTAACAACATTTTCTCATTTCTTTTGGTTGCAGAAAAGTATGTTGTAGGTGAATTAACTCTCTGATTATTGTAATGCACTATGATATCTGTTATGAGTAAAAATGACAGATTGTAGATTCCAAAAGATATTGATAACTTCTATGACAATTAAAATTAGAATAAAAAAGAGAAATAGCAAAGATAATCCTATGTTGCTTCATATTCTGGGAACACTGAAGTGGACAGCATCAAGTGGCAAGGCACCCCTGATCAGAGCAAGGTGGCCCTGATCTTCTCCACAGAGGCATTCTGGTACTTAAAACCTCTTCTAGGACTTTCTTAGTAAATGCCAATTTTATCAATATTTTTTTACTGTCAAGTAAAAGTGTCCACATGAGAAAATGCTGCTTTACTTTAAGATTGATACACAGGTGACATAAGCACTGGTATCCAGTGGGACGGGCTATGGACTTCTCCACCAGGATTTCTGACTGAGCTTATCTTGAAGTAAAGAGCTACATATATGATGGCCAAGACATACATGTACAGAGCACAGGCCTGTGCCTACTCAGCTTCATCACTGTGTGGATCACTAACTCCTCATGTGCAATGATATTCTGATTAGGGTCACTGCAACTTTATAGGGAAAGTATAATTTTAAAAGATCTAATGCAACTTGTGATTTCTCCCCAGAATTTCCTGCCCCAGCCTCACTCCCTCCAAACCCAAACACTTGAAAACACAATTGTTTTTCAAAAAGTCTATCGCTAGTATACTGTAGGAACCATCAGTCATATAAATTTCTTCATTTACTTCATCATGCCTATGGATTTTATTTCATTGAAGTATTGTATGAAAATAGTAAATGATAGTTTGACTTCTTAGAAATCAAAGTAAGATATGAAGGCAATTGAAAATTATCTTCCCCCTTTTTTTCTTATCTGTTGTTTATTCTTGTTATTGTTAAACTTCAAGTTTAACAGAATGTATTTTAATATTTGTCAGAGATGTATTTTAATATTTGCTATATGGAAGTAATCACAGCATAGAGGGACTCTTTGCTTAGCTTATAGCTCAATTAATGTAAAGTAGCTAAAACGAAGTGTGTAATTAACCTCAGAGTGTACAGAAAAATACATTAAAGTTTCATAAAAAATAAACATGTAGGGTTTGCCTATAGTTATCTCCAAATTTATCAAATATTGGGAAATACAAATTTCAGAGTTTTCATTTAGATAATAGCTTGAGTCAACTCTGAGACGGTTTTAGCAAAATTCATTTTAGAGATACGTGTTATTGTAGGGGCCAACCAGATCTGAGGGTGCCCTGGGTAACCCAAAATGTTATTGTATTCTATATCTATCTGTGCCCCAGAATGGTTATTGTCTCTTCAGTGCTTGTCAACGTGATCAGAGCTGGAACCGTGGGATGGTCAGGATGTGCCTGTCCATTTAGGTCAGGGCATCTGAGTAGATGCCCTTCTTGGCCTGGCAGCATTTGCTGAAGGCAGGGGCTCCACTTTGGAAAGGGCTGCTCTGGGCAGGTATCTGGACTTGCAGCTATAGCAACTGGGAAACACTGCACTGCCCAACTAGAAACTTTTCACAGTGAACATCCCAAACTCTATGGGCAGCAGAGCTTAAGTGGGTCCTGGGGGGCCAGGTCACCCTGAGTCCACAACAATCTAGATTTTTATACACGTGTACAATTTAACAATCATCACTACATTCCTGTCACTAAACTGTATCACTTCTACCTTCTTACATGCCTTGCAATGCATTGCTGTGGGCAGCCATAAATTATCTTCTGTGGACAGAGTTATGTGGAGGACTAGCCAGCCTACAGGTGTCACAGAGGGTTTCTGCTGTTTTCTTTGTTGTTGCTCTTGTAGCACAGGCTGATATAGCTCTGGCAGCAAAACTTTGTAATATAAACCGAGCCTCAGGCTCTCAGTCTGCAGCTGACTCACTATAATGTTGTATTGCAGTCATTTAACACTTAGAAAACTTTCTTCACAATTCTGAGGTCTAGAAACTTTGTGGTTGCTCTAAAGGTGTGTCTATGATATTACAAGCTCTAGGCATAGCCTAGGGCTAATTTTAACTTCCCTTCTAAATTCAACACTTTCAATATATCACAACTCTTCCCATCATATATGAAATAAAAGGTTCAAATAACCACTGAGGTAATTCACTTATACAGTTTGCCGATATCTTCCAACCCTAGAGACACTAATTCCTTGAATATACTTACAAAATGTCTGGTGTCCTTCATGTTCCAATTTTGTATTTCTCTCTTTGTGTCACAAGGAACCTGTATATGCTATTTATAATTCATTATAGCTTTGGAAGTCTTATGTCATTTTACGTTTTTTATCAAGGATTGAAGAAATAAAACTTGTAAGTATTTAGGTGAAGTTTAGTCAGAGTAAGACAGCTTTTCATATATATATTTCTTCATACACACACGCTCATCAGAAGTGTCCAGCTAGCATTAGACATTCAAAAAATCCGTAGATGAAATTGAACCCATGAAGAAACATATTCCAATACTGAACAAATCAAACATATTCACACTGGCTTTAGTCTGTGCACACTGTATTAAAAAATGCAGTTATGGACTTTCTCTTATCTGTGTATCCTGATCTCCTCGAGACAGAAAATAAGTTTCCTTGTAATTCCATGTTGAATGATGTGTTGTTTTAGATATACCTAGGATGGAATTCACTATTCTGTAACTTTCACACTCATGTCCTTGGTCACTGTCTCTGTAAGTTCTTAAAGAGTGCAGTTGCCTGGCTCAGCTATCAGAGGTCACACAAAGACACCACCCACCAATGGCCACTGGGGCATCCCGAGACTCATCTCTGGGGCCTTCCACCAGAGGACTGTGCATGACCTACAGTCTTAAAACTGCCCCTCAGGCACTCCCACCTGAACCAAACATGCCTTTCACCCAACAGAGTAATTGACAAAACCTTTTCTTAAAGAAAGTGCAATGTGTTATTGTTAACAAAGTGTTCAATGATACCTTTAATGAAGTGCTCGGGAATTTTGCTGCATAGGAAAGAAGCTACAGGGAAAATGATGGCACAATTTCTGCTCTATATTTTGCAGCCTAGTTACCACAATGTCTGGAATCTTACTCCAATCAAAAGTACAAGTAGTAGATACTGAACTATTCCTATCTCTGGTGCGTTGTTTTTAGTTTTTTCTGCGGGTTTTTTTTTTCTGTCTATGTTTATTTATCTTTTTTTTGTCTGACATGTCAGTAGAGATAAAAAGGTCTTTATCTCACAGCAAAATATTATGAATACTCTTAATTTTCTTCTTCCCTCAGATATCAGTAATTGGACACTCATTCTCAAACTTTTCAGGAAATTATTTCTTAATAGGGAGAAAAATTAATTCAAACATTGGAAAGTAGCACTTTTCTACAAAATGACTGATGTTCAGGATGATTTATTTGTGACCCAAGGGCTTGTTTCAGTTTTTCCACAGTACAGTGGGCTGAGGGCATGATAATAATAGTATTAATTGAGTATATTTGAGATATGGTTATTGAGAATTAATAGTTTTGATCACACAGTGACAATAATTAAAAAGTGTAAGACAATGACTATCATGGAAAGTGTTAATAACAAAATAATTTACTGAAGTCAATTTTAAAAATTTAAAACTGGCCATTAACTATCAGTCTTCTGAACACTTCCATTACAGATTTAGAATTCCCTAACTGATACATGCATATATATATATATATATGTATTTGCAAAGAGTAGAATGGTGACACTTTTTCTTTGGCCCTAAATATTATCTGCCATTGTTTTATAACATGGTTATAAAATCTCAAACTAAGTGACACAAGATAAACTATTTGCTCACTTCAGAAAAAAATGCAGAAGACTTACATCAATGATAGCATCAGAAAATAATGGGTCTTAATGCATTTTCTAATGTGTCTTTATGCATTCACTGTTTATCTGGTCATAAATAGCAAAGATAGAAATCAAAATTCCTTTAGCTTTATTTTGACATTTCAAGGTATTCAAAACTATTTTCTTTTTTTTTTCCTTCAGACTGTGATCTCAGGTTTTAAGACTGGGCTATCTCTTTCAACTCTCTGGTAGTTACTAATAATAAATTTTTAATTTATTGCATCTTTCATCACGTTAAACAAATAAAATTAAAAATAAACATAGAAAAGAATCAGGTGTTTTACCTTTTTCTTTGCTAGCTAGAACTCTAAATTAATTTTATAAGTTTAGCAATTAAGAAACCTATGATATTTGTCTATCCATTTTACAAATGTTTTAATTTGCACTAATGTAGAGTAGAGAATAATTTCATATTTGCAAAAATGTTGTTTTCACCCTTAAGAACATATACTTAATATATGTCTGTGTTACTTGGAAAATGTGACCTCCCTTTGGGAAAGTTTACCATTACCTTCCTTGGCTTCAGAGCAGAGTATTACATTTTTAATGCAAACCAAAGTTTTTACAAATCTCCTAAAGTCTTCTAGTTATACACAGCCACCTGAATCCTGACAGTGTCAGGAACCTGTGGACATACTTGTGCACAAGCCTTTTGCCTAGGTTCACATGTTCCCATTGCTGAACAGGGTCACCAGCATGGCAGTGTTTGTGCATTGTTCCCACCTCATGGATACAGGCCTTTGTAAACAGTGCCTTGAGAAGGAAGAACCTGCAGTGTTTCTTCTCCAACAAGTGAGTAGTTATATTTTTTGTACTGCTGTTTAAGGCAGATTGGGTTATTGGATATCTGCTGAGGTAGAGCTGGTGAGCAGGAGCACAAGGAGCAGACTTCAGTTAAAGGGGCAGCTTGCATTGAAGGGCCAGAGAAACCCTGTGAGGCAGCTCTGCAATGGTGGTGGGGGTCTCCCTGCCAAGGTGAAGGTTGACAATCCTAATCTATATAATATCTCATATTCAGGAGCTCGATAAGGGGTTATGGCTAGTTTTTATGGAATATGCT
>VWYP01008931.1:0-10719 GCA_013400435.1 Pycnonotus jocosus | reverse complement strand
AAAAAAAAAAAAATAAAAAGCATTTGGGCTGGAGGAGGAGAGGAGGAGAACAGGGAAAGCTCAGGCAAGGCCATAAAGGACATGACTGGATAAAGCCTTCCAGAGATGCTCCTGAAAATTCCCTCCAGCCCAGAGGTGAATAGAATTCCCAGGCTTGGCTGTGTCCTGCATCCTCCTGCATGTCTAAACCAACCCAGCAGGAGCTGCAAACTTTGTCCTTGTTCCAGGGACAGACGGGAACCTGCCCCCAGTTGGTGCCATGGAGCCTCCATCGGGGTGGGAGGGGCAGAGGAGACCTCTCCATTCCCCCTGGATCTCCCTGCTCCTCCCTTTCTCCTCCCAGGAAGCCCAGGCAGAGGCCAGCCAGGAGCAATGGGAAAGGTGAAGATCCTGCAAAGGCTGGAGCCCCTTTCCCATGGAGCCAGGCTGGGAGAGCTGGGGGTGCTCCCCTGGAGAGGAGAAGGCTCCAGGGAGAGCTCAGAGCCCCTGGCAGGGCCTGAAGGGGCTCCAGGAGAGCTGGAGAGGGACTGGGGACAAGGGATGGAGGGACAGGACACAGGGAATGGCTCCCACTGCCAGAGGGCAGGGCTGGATGGGAGATTGGGCAGGAATTGTTCCCTGGGAGGGTGGGCAGGCCCTGGCACAGGGTGCCCAGAGCAGCTGTGGCTGCCCCTGGATCCCTGGCAGTGCCCAAGGCCAGGCTGGACAGGGCTTGGAGCCCCCTGGGACAGTGGAAGGTGTCTCTGCCCATGGCAGGGCTGGGAGGAGATGGATTGTAAGATCTCATTTTTAACGAACCCAAACCTTTCTGCTATTCCCTGTTTCCCTGATCCCCAGAGCAGTAAGGGAGGAACGAGCCCAAGGGGGCCCCGCTCGCTCCGGGGTCTGTGGGGGTTCTGTGGGGTCACAACTCCCATGAGCGGGTTCTCCCAAACGCACTCACCTGTGGATACCTGAAATTCTGCATCATGGAATTCTGCATCCTGGAATTCTGCATCCTGGAATCTGGGGGATCACAGGCCTGCTTTCCTCTGCCTTGGGGTGCACAGGGACACAGAGTAGAAACACAGGAATCCCATTTCACCACACCTTAGCTTTGCAAATTGCTCCCCAAAAAATCCCTTTTGTGTCACTTTATAACCCAAAAAATGCCCAAATCTTCCAGGACAAGACCTGACCCTTGTCTTGCTGAGATCTCCCTGGGAAAGAGGGCAAAAAGAGGAGCCTACCCACTAAATCCCAGGTTCCAGGATGTCCTGGGAATGCTGGGTCTGCAGATCCTCTGGAATATCAGCCCGGTGTTTGCTGAGTTCCTCTCACAGCTGGCTCTGTTTCCAGAGGTGTTGATAAAACACACAGAATCCACTGTGAGGGGGACCTGGGGAGCTTTGAGTGCCTCAGAAAGGTCAAATGGCAGCTGGTTCTGAGAGGAATCAGCAGAAAATTCGCATTTCATTGATCAGCATCGAAATAGTTGCTCCCACTTTGTACAGGGCCTCTTGGATGGCTTAGCCTCCCAAATCCCCCCAAATCCATCACTTTTTAGGTAATTACTGCTCCATTACACTGAGTTTACTGTGATCTATTTGCAATCATGGAATGAATTATCCCTTACCAGGGGAAAAAAAAAAAAAAAGTATAAGTTTGGGGGAGCACGGAGGGAAGGGAATAAAGAGCAGAAAATAAAATCAATTCACGGCTCCATTAACACCCAACCACAAAGCTCCTCACCCCAGTCCAATCCTGTACCTACAGCTCCTGGGCAGCCAGCAAAGAGCCTGAAAAGCAATTACAGAACAGAATTAAAATCACCTTTTTAAGCGAAAGTTCTCGAGACGCCTCCCTGCGAAGATTTAATCAGGCGGGTATTGAGTGCCGGTGCGATAATTGATTATTAAATCACTATAAATACGCATCTGTACAAGGCTCCAGTCCAATTTCCCCTCTGCAATAAATATTTCTCGGGGTGTTTATTTAATCCACGCCTGCCCACGTGAATTTCGGTGATGGATCTTCGGCTGCCTGGATGCAAAACAGAGCCTGGGCAACGCCGCCATCCATCAGCCACTAAGTTGCTGTTAATAACATTCCCTGGGGAGAAATTCCAGGCAAACAGTTATGAATTTAGTGATGGGGAGCCTCAATCTTCTGTTTAAGGAGAAAAGGTGAAGAGGAGTGCAAGGAGAAGGCACTGAGCTGGGCAAGGATGGAGGGAAAAATCCTTGATGTATTTGGGGTTGAAATAGCTCCTGAAATGGTTTTTTTGTGTGTTTTCCACTGCTTTTTTAGGGCAATCAATCACAAACGTGTGGTTCCTCTTGCCTTGCCTCTCACTGGAGAGAGGATTTGGGGAGACAGGGGAAGAGCAGGTCATGAGCAAAGAGTCTCCAAACAGCTCTAATTGGTTCAGCCAAGCCCCAAAAGTGCAGAAATTACAGGGAAATATGAGCATTCAGCAGGGGGACGAGGCTCAAAGGGTGACGGGGATAGCAAAAATGTAAACAACCAAAAAATCCCTTTCTCCTTCAAAGTGCAGCCCAAGAGTTTTATACCCACAGGTGCTGGCCTGTGGCTGTTTTCATGGATCTTGGCTTCCCAAATGGGTTAAAAATAGCATGGTTTGCCCATGAAGCCAAAGGAGGGGACCTGCACAGCCAGAGGTTCTGATGGACAGCAGCTCTGGAGATCCTTCCATCCCTCCTTCCATCCGTCCTTCCTCCATCCCAATCCTTCCTTCTTTCCTTCCACCCTTCTTTTCATCCTCCCACCCTTCCACCCTTCCATCCTTCCTCCCATCCTCTCATCCTTCTTTCCATACTTCAGTCCTTCCTTCCATCCTTCCACCTTTCCATCCTTCCTCCCATCCTCTCACCCTTCAATCCTCCCATCCTTCCATCCTCCCATCCTTCCACCCTTCCATCCTTTTATCCTTCCACCCTTCCATCCTTCCATCCTCTCATCCTTTCTTCCATGTTTCCACCCTTCTATCCTTCCTTCCTTCCATCCTTCCATCCTTCCTTCCATTCTTCCACTCTCCCACCCTTCCATCCCTCTGTTCCTGTGCAGGGTTTGTTGCCATTCTCTTCCTCTTTTAGCCAAGATCAAATTTTAACAAGGACAAAGTAAGCCCTGAATGAGGAGATTTTGGAGGCCGTTTGAAGATCTAATGGGAACAGGGAATGATGCATAATTAAACACGTGGAGAATCCAAATCCCAGGGAAGGGGAGCGAGGGGCTCTGCCCTGGTCACACCTGAGGCCCCACCCCACCTGTGCCACGCCCCCCTTCACCTGTCCTAAAAATGAGCAAATTTTTTAAAAGTTTCTTCAAAAAGCCCAAAAAGCATTTTTCAAGAGGGAAACTGAGGCACGGGGGTTCTGGAATCACTGATGTCCATCAGACCCCTGGAAACCCCCGGAGTTGAAGGGAAGAAGGGAAAATTCCCTGTTGTGCTCGGAGTTGAAATGCATAATGACAAAACCATTTTCCTTTGATTTTCTGGGGCTTCCAAACTTTTCCAAGGAGTTGCCCGAGTTGGGTGGACCCACAGCTGCAGAAGAACAATCCCTAACACCATGAGGAAGCAGCCTGGGAGATATTTTGGGATAATTCACCTTCTTTTCCCTTTGTTTATCAATATTTCCTGATAGGGAGCTGCAAACTTTATCGTGGAATATTCCCAGCATCCCACGGGTATGGAGAGATAGCTCAGAAGGGAAAATGGGATGCTTTATTTGGATTTTTTTTTTTTTTTCCTTTTAAAGGTATTTCTCAGGATTATCTCACCTCCATCCCAGCTGCACCCACGCATGGATAAATCACTTCTCCAGTGTCACTTTTTGAAGGGATAAATGTTTCCGCTCCCAGGATATTTATTCCTTTTTGCTCTCGTTTGACAGACAAATTGCATCATCCCAGGATTTCCCCAGCAAACTTTGGAGCAGCCAACTTCCTCCCAGGGATTTATTTCCCTATCAAACTCTCTTCTCTTGGATGCGGAATTTTGGGTCAGCCTGATGGGTTTTGTGAACAGGCTGAGATTCATCAGTGGATTTGGATTCCCTGCATTGACTGATTTAACTGTATGTTCAACAAAGATGGGAGTGTGATGGGGATGGAGCTGGGATGGGACAGCAGAGGTCTTCTCGCTGCAGTTTTCCACATAAAAATGAAGGTAGGGATGACTTTCCACCTCGGATAATCCTTTGTAGTGCAACACCATCAAGATCTACAATGGCCTCCTGAGGGAATTGGAGGGGGAGCTCTGATCTCTGCTTCCTGTGACAGGGACAGGACCTGAGCAATGGCGGCAGCTGTGCCAGGGGAGGGTTAGGGTTGGGGTTGGGGTTGGGGTNGGTTTGGGTTAGGGTTAGGTTAGGGTTAGGGTAGTGTAAGGGTTGGGTTAGGGTTAGGGTTGGGTTACGGTTTGGTTAGGGTTAGGGTTAGTTTTGGGTTAGGGTTCCGTTAGGGTTAGGGTTAGGGTAGGGTTAATGTTGGGTTCGGGTTGGGCTAGTGTTGGGGTTGGGTTGGGGTTAGGGTTACGGTTTGGTTAGGGTTAGGGAAAGTTTCTTCCCCCAGAGGGTGCTGGCACTGCCCAGGCTCCCCAGGGAATGGGCAGAGCTCCGAGGCTGCCAGAGCTCCGGGAGAGCTCCAACGATGCCCAGGGTGGGATTGTTGGGGTCTCTGTGCATGGCCAGGAGATCCTTGGTCCCTTCCAGCTCAGGATATTCCATGATTTCTGACTCCCTAGAAGAGGGCCCCACCATGTCTGCAGCTGCAAAAACCCGTTTTCCCTCTGAAAACCCCAAGTTAGGGATTGTCTCATGGAATAGCCTGTGGAAAATGAAGAATTTATAAAATAATACCTAAAATCCTGACATGCCAGGCTGCTCCTCTGTGTCTGGACATCCCTGTTTCCCCCTAAATGCAAAAGAGATTTTGGAGTCAACACCATTTGCTGTAAGAGCAGCATGGTAGAAAAGCAGAATCCTCTCATGGCTCAGAGATATTTTACAGACCTTAATAACTGCAGGCTCACAACAACTCAGCAAGAAATAGGGAATGTAATTGTCCCCATTTGCAGGAAGAAGAAAAACAGATACACAGGAATCAAATGAGGAGCTGAGTAAAGTCTTCCCGGGAGCTGGGGGAGCTCTCCATTACCTGATGTCGTCAAATCACTGCTGGATCTCCTTGTATCAATCATACTCTGCCTGTGTCAGGAAGAAGAAGTGGCTGGGTTAAATAAAGGCTCTTTGCCTCTCTCCCTCCTTCCCTTTCTTCAGGAATGTGTTTTTCAGCTGAAAAACGAGGAAAATTCACTTTTCTTCAAGCAGCTCCAGACAGACTTTATGAGATTGGTCCTGATTTTTTTTCAAGGACATTCCCAAGGAAGAAGAACTGTGCCAGAATTGCAAGCACCAGGCTCCAAACCCTCCTGTGTGAGAATAACCCCGGGATGTTTCAAGCACCTTTGGCTTGATGGAAAACAAATCAGATCTTCAGGCATGATTTTTTTCCTCCAAATGTTTTGAAATGGGGGCAGATTTGTCCTGATTTCCCCAATGTGCTCCCTTCCCACACATCCTGAGCATCACTAAGCAATGATATGAATCCAGAAGATAAGCAGGACAGGAATTTGGGGATTTAGGGGTGTGAGTGTGCATGGACACCTTCCACTATCCCAGGTGGCTCCAAACCTTGTCCAACCTGGCCTTGAACACTTCAGGGATGGGGCAGCCACAGCTTCTCTGGGCAACATGTGAAACATGAGGCAAAGCAGCTGTTCCCTTCCTGAATTGTTGAACATGGAGTAGGGAAAAGCTGAGAGAGATTAGAGCCTGGCACACGAACCCCAGCATGAATTCCATACCCAGCCAGTGCTGCCAAGGGTTTTTGTTTGCAAATTGCCTGCAAACAGATTGGAGAGGTCCCCACCATATTCCTTGTTCGGAATTTTTTTGCAGATTTCTTCACAGTCTGAGGATCACTTGGAGTCCAAAATGTGATTATTGGATCTACAATTCCCAGTTGCACAATTCCCACTGGCTGAGCTGTGGCCTTTTGGTGTTTCTGCACCATAAATACACAAGAAAGGAGTCTGGAAGTCAGTTTTAAAGCTGGAAGGGAACAAAATCATCCAGCTGGACTTCCAAAAGCTCTGTTGGTTTTTGCTCACGCTTCCCAAAAAAACAACTTTTAGGAAAAGTTGCTTAGGAAAACTTAGGAAAAGTCAGTGCCTGGATTCAGCACCTTAAAGTGGTGAAGACTTCGCTGCCTTCTGCAATTGGCCAAGCTGAGATTTAATTCCCCTCCTGTTTAATTTGTGTCTGAACATTTCTAATTCACACTCAGCTCTTGTGACAGCTTTGCTGAGGATCCTTTGGCTCTCTGGAGCTTCTCCTGGTGTGGCTGCCCATGCATCAACAATTTTCCTCCATTCCAAGTGCTGCACTTGGATTTTCCAATCTGGGTTCCCAGATTTGCAAATCTGGGTTCCAAATCAAGCCAAGATTGGGTTCAAAGCAAGAGAGCACCTCTGCTAAAACCCAGCTGGCCCACCACAAACTGGGAATTCTGTGATCAAGGAGAGGCTTTGAAACATCCCTGGCAGGGAAGATCTGAAGGAAAAGTTTGTTTTCTGGGAGGATTCACGCTGGCAGAGCTCGGCTGGCTCTGTTCAAGGTGAGTGAGCACAGAAGGGTCAAGCTGCAGCTGTCTTTGGAATTAGAATAAATGATCCTCTTTCAGATGCCTCCTTAATGGCTCTGCTCTGCCGACCACACACGGCTCAGGGCTGAGCTGAGACTGCTGCTCATAATCAGCTCATTACATCCATGAATTATGCACACAGCCAGGTGATGCAAAACAAGCCTGGGATTATTATTAAACTCCTGACACCAGCCCAGCAGCTGGAGGCTCCCTGGCTCCTGGTGAACATGCTGGCCAATATTGCCTCCCTGTGACTCCGTGCTCTTCCATCTGTCTGCACATCCCCATTTTTTGGGGGTTTTTTTTCTGTCTCAGGCACCTTTTGTTAAAAGCTTGTTCACTCTCTCACAGGAGATTGGCATGTCCCACGCTGGGGTCACAAATCAGGGGAAAAAATGCATTAAAACTTCACGTAGACTTTGGGTTTAAGGAATTAAAGATATTTGCTGAGCTCGGGGCAGGGAGGGAAATGCTGGGCATGGCACAAACTGGGATATCTGGTCCTTACAGCCGTGGATTTCCAGTCCAAACTCTCCAGTGCTCCTGCTGCCTTATCTCTTCCAGCCTTTGCCCCTTTCTGGGAGAAAACTGCTCATGCTCCAAACTCGGAAGCCGCCTGTGCTCTGCTCTTCCAGCTCTTCCCAGGGACCCAGATCCTGCAGGAACCTCTCTGTGCTGCTCTTGTCCAAATATTACTGAAGATGAATATTCAAGGAAATTTGTTTTCCACCGTTTCCTTGGCTCTGCTCAGTGAGCACTCAGTGTTTAAATGGTATTGGAGAGTGTGGATGAGAGGGAGAGAGGAAAAGGAGGGGGAGAGAGGGAGGGAACACATCTGGTGCTTTGAGGAACTTGGTTTGAAGCTCGGAGTTTCTTCCTCTCAACTTCTCACAGGGCTGTGCACCAAGAGCCCATCGAGGAACCTCTGGATTGACCATGCAGAGGGGACCTCTGACACTTTGGGAGCCACGTGTTTCATTTATCTGTCACCTTTGTTTACTCTCATTTGTACACTTAACTAATGTGACTTGACACAATAAGGGCATGACCATGAGAAGCAAAAGACGTCGCTTAAATATTTCATAAAATGCTTTAAAAAAGAAAGAAAGAAAAAAAAAAAAGAGGCGTGAGAGAATAAAGTCCTGGCTCCTTGGTCCTGCTGGTTTTTATTAGAAAGAAAGCAGTTTGGGGGGAAATCGCCATCATTACCTCGGATTCTGCATGAATGCCTAATAAAACTCCTAAGGATATGTGAAATATCCCTGTGTTCACTAATGGGAATTGATTCGGCATTTGATCCATTTTTAAGCAGATTTAATGACGTTTCCTTGTCTGTGTCTCCCCGTGGTTCATTATTCCATTAAGTGCCATTTAGGCTGGGTGATGTGTGTAGAAAGGAACAGCTTGTGATGGCTTTTGTTTAACAAAGCCCTCCCTGGTGCTCCCACGGGCTCCAAACAGTGACAGGTCCTGTCCCAGCACGGCAGCCACCACTGCAGTCACATCAAAGATGCATGGCATCAGCTGGGAGTCAAGTGGTTTTGGCAGCTGTGCTCCTGGCTGATGGATTTGGGGCGGGATTAACAATTTAAACCCAGCCCTTGTGTTAACATCTCCCTTTCTCATTAGCAGGGGCACTCCTGGAACAGCTGCAGAGGAATTACCTTGGAGGAACCTGGCAATCTGCATTGGAAGATTTCCTGCTGCATTTGGGCTGTTCTCCTGTTGCACTTTTTTGCAGACTTGCATTCTGATATTAAAGCTAAAGCCTTCTGATGTTTTGGAACTCTGAGCTGAGTTCCCAAGCCTTCTTCATGTAAATAAGAAATGTTTACATTCCTATGCTCTGAGAAAAGCATTTGAGTGATTGGTGTGGTCACCAATCCAAGTGATGGGTTAACCTGCCTTGGCCAATAATTGGCCACCTTTGTACAGTGGATATAAATGCAGTCAGAAATTAGAATAAAGAGATTTTTGCATGCCAACTCCAGACCTGTCTGCCTGGTCCTTTCTAAACTCCAAAAACAAATGCTGCAACCCCCAAAAGCAACACACCCCGTGCCCAACCCTGCCCAACAATCTGCTCCGGGGGTCGCTGGCTCCCAGGGGTGCTGGAATAAAGAAGAAGGGATTGCTGTGCATGTGCTCTGAGCTCAGCAGGGTTCAGGCCATTGAAACACAGAGTTTATTGGAAATATTCAATGACTGGAGCCAGAGGGGTACTGGAAAGCTCTGCCATGGAAATGCTGGAGGTGACTCGACCCCCACAGCAGAGCCAGGGCAGGCTCAGGACAGCGTCAGTGCCACCATCACCCACGCAGTGCCACTCCAAGAAAAGATTTAAAGGCCCTGTGGAGATTCCTGACTCGATTTTGTGCTGCAGCCAGTGACACACATCTTCAGCCTCAGCTCACCCCAAGCAGAAAGGCGCTGACACATCCCCTGCACAGGCAGGGCTTGCTTTGCATGGTGTGGAGTAAGAGGAAAAAAAAAATCAATATCATGCAAACTAAAGGCATTTTCAAAAATAAACTGAGCCATGATTCACTTTATTTCAGAGCCTGTGCCCACAGCCCTCGTGTGTAACCTGCTGGCAAAGCCGAGCAGAGAGCAGCGCTGGATCCTGGCCAGTAATTACAGTGATCAGGAGAATTGAAATGTTTTGCAAAGCTTGCTTGGCTTTTATAGGTGAGCTGCAGAACAAGACAGCTTGGAAGTCTCCTCGCCTTTAACAAAGATGCCATTTCATTATTCAAATGAGCAGGTACCGTGGAGTGGTGATTACACAGCTGCTGTGTGCCTTTCCCTGAGACTCCAGCCCTTTAGGGGATTTTGCTGTCTGATTCCAAGGGAAAATGGGAATAGCAGGGCAGATGATTGCTCCTCAGGTGGGCTGTGCTCGGTGGATGTGATATCTCCCTCCGGAACACTTCCAAATTCCGTGCTGGAGGAGTTCAGGCTGCACAGAGAGCTGGGATGGCCCTCCAGAGCTCTCCAAAGTGTCTGCCTGGAGGTTGGGAGCACAAAATAAATGGGAAACTGAGGCAGGGAGAGAGGAATCCTGTTTGGAGCTGACCCAGCCGAGAGATTGGATGAGGGACAGTCAGATAAATCAGTCTGGGCTGGTCAGGTCTGTCTGCAGGGACCTGAGGGATGGTGCCAGACCTGGAGCATTTGTGCCCCTGTGCCTGCCCTCACCACTATCAAACAGCATCACAGCAGCAACCAAAAAAAAAAAAAAGGAGAGAAAAAAAAGAGAGAAAAAAATGAAAAGGAAACGTTATTTAGGAGAAAAAGCATTAAAAAAGAATCACTTCTTCTCCTTAAGTAACGGCAGCAGAGTCTGAATCCTGCTCATCATTTCGAAGTGCTGACTCATTTACCACTTGAAATGAATTGAGGGCTGTTAAAGGGTTTATAGAAGATTTCATTAAATATGGATTGAGCCAGCTTAAGATGGAAATTGTTATAAAAGCTGGCACCGGCTCCGAGAGCCAAATGGTTCCGTTTATTACGGAGATATTTTACTGCTGCCTCTGGCCACAGCCCCGCGGCGGCCACGGCATGGAGAAACACAGCGGGGTGGGAATGGAACTGTGGGATTCCAGAGGGGGAATGGAGCTGTGGGATTCCAGAGGGGGAATGGAGCTGTGGGATTCCAGAGGGGAATGGAGCTGTGGGATTCCAGAGGGGGAATGGAGCTGTGGGATTCCAGAGGGGGAATGGAGCTGTGGGATTCCAGAGGGGGAATGGAGCCGTGGGATTCCAGAGGGGGAATGGAGCTGGGGAGCTGCCACCAGCTCTGAGCCTCTCCTGGGCTTTGGGGTCACCAACAAAAGGGTTGGAACATGAGGCACTGCCCAGCTCCCAGTTTCCCTGGAACAGCAGGGAGCTAAGCTGTCCATGCCTTTCCCCTTTGCTGGACCCAGCCCATCCTGCCTGTTCCCAGCCCATCCTGCCTGTTCTCAACACTTTCTGGCTATTTCCAACCCATCCTGCCTGTTCCCA
>VWYP01008929.1:0-112752 GCA_013400435.1 Pycnonotus jocosus | reverse complement strand
AGCTGATCCCAGATGACCAAAGGGATAGTCCATAACACAGGGCTGGAAAAATGTTATCCAGGAAGCCACTGCTTGGGAAATGGCAGGACACCAGATGGTAGTCAGAAAATGTTTTCCTTTGCATCACTTGTCTTTCTTGGAATAATTTATCTATTATTTTCATTTTCATTAAAACATTACTTTTTTATTTCAGTTACTATTTGTGTTTATCTTGACCCGTGAGTTTTCTCACTTTTATCCTACCGGTTCTCTTCCTCTCCTTGCTGTGGTGAGGAGTGAGCCAGTGGCTGTGTGGTGCTTAGTCGCTGGCTGAATTAAACCATGACAAGCATAAGGTGTGCAAGATTAAAATCTGAGATCCTTATTCTGAGTCTAAAAGTAATTCCCAAATTACCATGATTTATCCTGCTAGTATGAAGGAAATAAAGCAGAAAAAAAATGTTTTCACTTTCTCCTAAAAAAATACATGGACAGGGAGTTTCAGATGTTTTGAAACCTTTGTGTTTGAGCACAATGGTCATTTGACATCTTGCAGGAAACACAGTTTGAGGCTTTTCTTTTCCTGTAGATTTTGAACATCGTGTAGAACATTCACAGACCTAAAGGGACTGGTGGAAAAATATCACATATGCGTCATTCTCTCCATGAGCTCCAGTCATTAGTGCCAGCAGATACACTTTATAGCAGTCTGGCTTTGGTTTCAGTATCATAACCAGATGACAGTAAATCATACTTTGTAATTTAGCTAAAATGTTTGAAAAATAACCCTTTTGTCTGGCTCATTCCCTCTAGCCTAATTTTTTTCTTTGAAAACATAGCTGTTCCATAACTTGTAGCATGAACTGAAGGCAACATGAAAAGTGTGAAATTGAGAACTTTTCTCACACAGGTTCTTTTGGGAAATGATGGTCGTAGACTTGGACTTCCAAATGGGCTTAGTGGGTGGTCAGGTGGAATTCTCCCAGATGCAGGTTCTTCTGTATCTTCCAATAGGATTGACAAATAAACTGATACTTTGCAGTAAACTGGGGGGAAACAAATTTATTAGAGATACTGAGAGACAGCGGAGACAAAGAGCTTAGACTGGACACCTGATTTGTAAGTGAATTTAAGTATGGTTGTTTCTATATGGGTGAAGTCTCAACATGGAATCACACCTTGTATGAGGCCTTAAGGGATCCCAATCCAGTATTGTTCTCTACTCTTTAAAGCTGCAGCTTCTAGTAATGGCCTAATGTCACCAAAACGAGATTTTTTTAAATCTTCATTGTTTGAAATAAAAGATTGGCTTCCAGGCAGAATGCAGAAAACTTTAATATCTGCTATTTTTTGAGACATTTATTAAAATGTCACAAGAGTACAACAAGGATTTTATTTTGTATCATTAACTAGAGAGTTCAAAAGCAGCTTCTGTATATTATTGATCATAAGGAAAAGAGTCATCTCCTATTATATGTCAGAGCGAGCATGAAAGAAAACAAAAGTACAAACTTTCCTGCATAGCACAGGGCACTGGTCAGTCATTAAGAAGACATGGGGTTAAACAAAAAGAGTCAGTGGGAAGAACAGTTGATATTGAACTTGTAGCATAAAGGACAGCATGCTTCAATGGTAGTGGAATGTAGCTGCTAAAGAGAAGGAGAGAAAAATTATCAGAAAACATAAATAAGAAAATTATATATATAATTTAGTTAGGAAATTGAAAGTTATAAATAATTTTGAAATTAATAATGTATGGCTATTATGAAGATGCTACACTATTGCATGATAATAGAAATCTAATTTGACATGCAGTTTAAAAAGAGTCAAGAAATGATCAGTTCCTTCAGATTTCAGTTTTGAAAGCTTGCTCTTTTATTTGAGTAATGTAATAAATTGTGGTCTTTTCCCATATTCCTAAAGAATTTACATGGAGCAGTATCTTTATTCTTGTTCTTTAGAGAAAAAACCATATGCAAAAGTGTTAAGGCAGGAATAAGACATGACATCCTAAATAAGGAAAGATAGAATATCATAAATATTGCATGATAAAAAAATTGATATCCCAAGTAAAGCCATGCCTTAACATAGATAATGGGGTTTTTTTTCCAAAAAGAAAGCTTGTACTTTCTTTCTTGTTTTGAAGCAAGTTTTTCCATCTCAAATACACTTGCCTAGGGAAAGCTGTACAAACTACTTCTCTTCCAGTTTTATCACTGCTAACACCAATTTTGACACTATAACCAAGAAACAAAAGTTTTTCTGATAACAGTCTTCCAAACTGTTTAATGATTGATAGTTTCAGTAAAGCACCTCTGAATCCACATAGGAGCTTTTATTAAGTGAAAATACTAAACCAGCAGTTTTGCCAAAAAACACCAGTTTATCAGACTGACTTTAAAATCACCACATATTTACAATAAAAGTAAGAAACATAATTGACATAATTCATCTTAGTAAATTATATGACTGATGCAGCATTGGACAGTGCTTCACATTCTCTTTCACATTTCTTAAAAATAAAAGCCCTCAGAATTGGTGACAGGAGCAGGTCAGACCTGAGAAGGCACTTTCAGAAGAAGCCTGAGCTGAATAAAATGAGCACCACATGCAAATTAATATCTGTCATATAACTGGATAATGCTTTTATTCCCATAAATCCTCTGCTTCATAATAGGAGTGAACTATGTCACGCAATGGTCCAACAGAGACTTCAGTATTTCAGCATTTCTTTTTGCAAATAAAATGTCTTTATAAGGTCTTAAGAAGTGGCAAAACCAGCTGTACTTCTACAGAGCTTTAGGGGTCAATTTATGAGGGGTACAATGTAAAAAATTTGGTTTTCATTACTCACTTTAATATGAAATAAAAAGCATTAAGAAAAGCTGTACAACTATGCAAGTTGAGTATGCATGTTAAAATTTATGAGAAAGTTTTCTAAATTGACAGACACATTTTTTTAATACAGATTTATATTTATGCCACAGGCAGACACAACATAAATTAGACCTGGATGTAACTTTGGTAGCACAACTTTTGCCTATGGGTTAAAAGAAAATTTTGTAAGAAGCAACTCACAACAACTGTTCTTTGTACAAGGATGAACACAGTTACACATAGACAACAATCCTAAGTTTACCCCCATGTACATGAAGAGTAAATCTGACTGTCCAACAAAAATATCACTATGCAAATCTGGCCTAAGTGAAATCAGAATTGTGTGTGCTGCAGACAGCATCTCCTTGAGCTCATATATTGATGTACTTTTATGTTTTTGTCTCTGGTCAAACAGGAGAAATGATGAGATGAGTGAAAAAGGGGTCCATTACGAGGTCCTACTCATCACTTGGGACATCCCAGTGTGCCACTTGTCCTTTGACTGAAGATGAACATTGCAATTAGCAATGTTAGTGATTAAATTGGCAAAGGAATGATTTGGCCAATGAGATTTTTAAAAAAGAGTGAAGACTTACACATTCTAAGTGAATGATGCTTGTTCTTTCATGGCACAGAAGATGCAGAAGGCAAAACCTATGCCAGACTTTCTTTCTGTGACAGGAGGCTGTGAGGCACATCTCATTCCCTGCAGCTTAAATCCACTGTAGCATGTTACAAGAAAATTCCACCATTTGGGTCCCTTCTGGCACAGTTCACCTGCTTCTGACTATTTTTTCTATGAACTTTAATTATAAGAAAAAGTGTAATCTACCTGATAGGTGTTCAGTTTCCCATGATTTGAGGTGCACTTTCAGTATGGCACAGCTATACAATCTTGTCTCAGAATTCTGATAAAGTTGCTGACCTCTAAGCTGTGTGAAAGTACCTAGAGCAGAACCAGATGTGCTAAGAAAAGTTAGATGGATTGAAACCCAAGACAATATTCTTGAGGTGGAAACAGGCTCTCCAGGATTCAAGAAGAGAAACACTGGCATGAAGAAATTTAAAATGCTAATGAAAATCAGGGGGTCTGAAGGTGCCTCTTCATTCCCATTCATACTTGTCCATCAAAGACCCAGTGATGTCAAACAGAGGTGGTAAGAGTACTAACACTTAACCTAGGAGCTTGCTAGTCCTAGCTGCCTGTTGCCTATTGTACTAGACAATAAATAATTGCTTTTTGTGAATATCTTGATTGCAAAACTTCTCTGTGCAGGGAAAAAGATTTCTGAGCAACTTCTTGATGTCTAAAAGTTGTGTAGGTACCAGTCAATTTTGAGGGCTACACAAACATCTATTTAGCCTATACCCTTACAGTTGCAAGCACATAAATAGAGAGGTCAGGTTGAGAAGATAAATCTGGAGTAAGTAGTCCTGTGACAGCTGAGAAGAAACAGGTGTTCCAAGCATTTGGAATGGCCAAGACTGACAAGCATGAGAAATGTGTTCCTGGTTTGCCCATTGTTGTAATGTTGCTCTAAGAAATATTTACCAAGGCAATATCACTGGTAGGATGGAGCCATAACTCTAAAAAAGTCATGGGCTTTTAGACATTTAGAACCAGAACCACTTGATTTGGCATGGACTAATCCATTTACTCATTCCTCACACTTCTTTTTCAGCTGCTCCTTGCTTCACTTCACACGCAGTTACAAATCCCCCTGCCACAGGAAAAGGTAAAAAAGCCTTTTAAAAGTTCAGTTCCTTGAGCAGCCTGTTTGCCTTTGAGTGTAATACACCCTGCTTGCCTCTTGGGCAAGCCTAGCAGCAGTGCATTTTCAGCCAATTCAGACAATATATTAATAATTATCATTAATAAGAATATTTATAGCAATTTGTGATGATGACAATAATAATTATAGTGTCAGTATACTATATTGTGACAATATAAAATACATAGGATAGGATAGACCATAGGATAGGTTATGGTATGTCCAGCAGCAGGAAGAAAAATGGGAGGAAAAATCAAGCTCTAAAACACTTCCACTTGTCTTTTCCTATATTCATAACAGAAACACAACCACATGTTTATGCCTTCCTTAGAAATCAGACAAGATGATTTCTAGTTAGCTACATTAACTAGGAACACATGCTCTCATGAAATATTTTCTCTATCCAAGTGTCACCTTGGCTTTCACCATCATGTCATGTACTTTGCTGGTGGCTGGTCTCAGAGAGGTTCCTCCAGGCAGCACTGGAACAGCAGGTTTGGCAGAAAGGCCAGAAGGAATGCACCAACAGGCATGGCTAACAAGCACCTCATCCCTTCTGCATTGTATTTTTTGAGAGCTCAGCAAGTTCCATCACTGCCTCCTTCTCCCATTCTCTCTCTCAGAGACCCCTCTCAGACACTCCCCTTGTAGTTTGTCTCAGGTAAGTATTATTCAGACTTTTCCCAACAAAAGATTTTTATTACTGATAATTTGTGAGATGAGGACACATCTGCCTTTAAGTTCTACTCTCTGAAGAGGAAATTAGCCCTTACTTGCAAAACAGCACATTTTTCCAGATGCACCACTAATGCTTCATTTCACAAATTTATCATCAGCCAACAGACAAGACAGGAAATTGCATCCAAACTGAAGGAGCCAGTAGAAACTCCTCTGCTTTAAAAGAATGGAGAAAAAAGCTGTTTGATAAGTGTTTAGGGTGAGATTAATTTCCTATTGTCTAGAGAAGGCTAAGCTGGAACCAAAAGCTGGAAGAAGTTTGAGTTCTATCAAGAAAAATAATCATTTACTTTCACATTGAATTGAATTTGTCATGCTTACTGATGATGGTGACATATTTTCATTCCACCCAGCCAAATTATTTCCTTTCCATCTTTAAGTTCATTAAATCCCTTTTTTTCCCCTTTGGTTAGATGAATATTAAAAGTGAGAATTAAAAACACGGATAAATTATCCTTTATAGACACATATGAACATGTCCCACAGAATAGTTGATCCAGGAGGTGTGAATAGTCATCTTACAATACTTAGGGAAATACATGTATATGAAGACCAGATTTGAAGGCATTGTGGTGATCCACTCTTCACTTTTGTAGGAACCCTTTGAAAATTCAGCTATGTATCCAAGAAAATAGTGTCCACACAGCAAAAGCCAGGATCACCCTACAGGTGGGTAGTGATGGGCATTTCTGGAGTTGGAAGATGTGGATTCAGTAGCATCCCAGGCTACAGGGTTCCTATGCATGTGCCATGTCTCCCGTTTATGATCTCCAGTGCCTGTTTACACACTTAATTTCATTACAAACTGCATTATTCTGGTAGCCTCTGCAGCTGCTACTGAAACGAGTTACATTTGCTGCTGTTGGGTTTTGAGCTGTGCTGGTCTCTGGTCTTGGAGCAAAGGCAACCCCATCCACTAAGCCACACGTCACACGGTGCCTTAAGAGCCTCAGCCTTCTGCACTGCTAACAGCCCTCTCTCTGAAGCTGCATAGCTGCCTTTCAGCTCTGTGCCCAGTCACCCAAGCTGTGGCAGCCTTTCCCAGAGCCCCTGGGGCAACACTTTCTCCTTGTTCCCACGCTACAGACCTTGCACTGTTATCCTCCCTGCCCCACACCTGCAAACCCTATAGCACTGTTACAGGGGCTTCCCATGGGAAGTGACTGCCACCAGCATGTGAACCACCCCTGCTTCCCCTCCCTCTTCCTACCCTGTGGGCAAAGCTTCTGGTCGACATTAGTTGACTCAAAAACACGCATGCCCACACACAAACACAAATTTAATAGCCAGTCAGTGTGCAGCCTCAGCAAAACTTGCTTTTAGCAACACCAACAGCCTCATAGGCAGGGGCAACTGATGAAAACTACATTGATACTGTAAGAAAAGAAACCCATTACAGGCAAAACCATGAACCACGGCATGGGAGCAGAGTCACAGAGAATGATGCTTGCCTGGAACACCCTTTGTTTCTCCTCTTCCATCTTACACGCATCCTTTAATTCATAGTTTATTTACTGGTTTGTTGGCTTTGGGTTTTTTGTAACCTCCATTGTAACTTTTTCCTGCATTCATTCTTTGGAAGCAGCTCTGTTGACAGTTTTACAAATAGTTGTAGAATTGTCCCCTTTCTTTGCAGAGAGATGTTGTTGCTTGCACCACTTAAAAAAAAAATGAAAGCTAGCTCAAAGCTTGCTTACACTGTGCTTACATGGAGACTAAGAAGTCGAATTTTGTGTAAAGAAGCAACAATCACAATTTAAGAACCTGAGAAGCTTGTAAATTACTCTCAATTACACAGATCCTGTAAGCAGTATCGGTGTCAGAAGCTATTTCCATGAGGCAGCCAGTGAAACAAGAGAGCTCACTGTACCAAGAATGGTACAAAGTAGTTCTACCATGACAAATGTAGAGGTTTTCTCTTCTTTCTGTCACCATTGTGAGGATTGAGAATAATTGCGTGAAATCAGACATAGCTTTTTAAGATATCATATGCCAGAGGGGCCTTTTGCTGATTCTAGAATTGATGGCTATTACTTTGACCTCATTTAGTGAAAGAACTTGATTGTTGCAAAGATTTAATAGTGAAAAAAACCTTGTTTCATACTCATATTCAAGCAGGACCGAACATAATTTATTATCACATGAAATACCAATCTTTCTTCATCTTATGCAACAACTCCTGATCATCATTGGTCCAAGGGCTATGATAGCAAGGAACAGAGATTCTGAACAGCACTCTCCCTCACTTCAAGAAGGGTAGAAGAATGCCTACTTGTTGTCAACACTTAATCTGCAAGGTTTCTAATCGTAGGATGTAATCAAGCTACACTATTAGGATCTAATATAGAAAATAGGTGAACGAAAATTCTTTTGAAAAATCTAATGTTCTTGAGAGATGTTCACATTTTTGGTCTTCATCACACTGTGTGTTTATCCACATCCTGTTCTCTTCTCATACCACTTTCTCTTATCTCAGGACTTCCCTCATCTTTTTTTTTTTTTTTTTTTTTTGGGTGAAGATAACATTGCACCAGGACCAGAGGTTTTATTACTACAGTTTTCTTGTTCTTCAGAGACCTGACGAGTCTGAAAGGTTTAGGATACACCTCCTCACACTTGCAGTTAGCTTCCCTCCTGTTCACCCACTCCAAATGGGCCTTTTATTCACTTATTTGAAGCACTGTGGAGGTCACACTTATGATCACACCCCCTGATCTGCCAGCCTACTGCAGGATTCACCACACAAGAAAAAGGAAAATGTGAAGAAGTCAGAGCTTCTTCCAGTCTTCACTGGAAGAAGTCTGAGCTGCACATTCCCAAACTGAGAACTGAGACATTGCTCTGCCTTATCCTGCCACCACACGAAATCTGCAAGTTGTAGAGGGTCTGACACACGCTGAAAAAGGACATCAAGGAGTTTGAAATCACTATTCATAGTTCAAAGCCAAAGCTTTACACAGAAAATACATTAGAAAACATTTCTGATGGTGTTATTGTAACCATAGCAGCCATGGGGAATACTGGAGATAAATTTTATGAGTGAAAGAAATATCTTAATTAAGCTCTGGAAGACAGCTGCAAAATGGTAAGATTTCAATCTGCAAGGGTTTGTTTAGATCGGAAAAGTTTTTCTACTTTTCTCAGCTGTAGAAATTTGTCTGTTAAAGTCTGATCTCTAGCTACAGGTCTTGTCATTTAAAAGAAATAATTTAATTAACAGTTTGTATGCAAGGTGGCTTATCAAGTATTACCAAAATATGGCTGTGCTAAGAACATGTTTGTCAGCTTGCTGTTCCAGTCTGGAATGTGTCACATTTGTTTCCGAATTACAACCACGACTTTACAGATTTCTTTTTCTTTTCTTTTCTTCTCTTTTTTTTCCCATTGCCTGGCCTTTTGAACCACAGCAGATCACTAATGATATGATATTTAGCGCTTATAACAATGATAAAATAGTCTTTTCTAATATCCTTGGTGTTTTCCTCTTTTGCCTGTCATACCACCATTCTAAAGTCTCTCTTCCTGAGATCATAGTAGTGAAATGGAACCACAGAAGTACTACTTCATGAAATTATCCTATCAGCAAGGCTGACAGGACATTGAATATCCTCTTGTGTGGGACATTAATAAAATAGTTTATAGTTCAGCATTTTCTCACCTTCTCCATATTGTTTTAATTCTCCTTATCAGAAAATAAAATGGATGTATTTCAGGGACATTTGGGTAAATATTAAAACCTTTTATTTACCAGTTACTAAATTTTCTATGTTAATGAAAGACCATAAAGGAATACAATATAAATAACTCTTTAATGTTTTGGAGCATCACACCTGGATTTTGTTGTTTCACAGAAAACTGGAATAAGCAGTTTATTGGAAAATAAAAATGTGAGGGAAAGGAAGCTATTGCAATCCAGTTGGATTTTAAATAGCTCTAAAAGCTGAAAAGTAGGTGAAATAGTAGGTCTCTCAGTTGAGATAGTATTGATGTAGAAAATCTGGATTTGAAGGAAGAATGCTATAGTGGGTCTAGAGAAAAACTAGAAGGCAATAAAAAAGTTGAAATCAAACTGGAACAGAGAGTCCATTCTCTGATGATGATATGTATTTTCTGTGCTGTTTTGCCACTATGTAATCATATATAAGATGCCCAAAAACTGTAATTTCAAAAAGTTACTTTCAGGATCAATGAACGAGTGCCTACTTGCACTCTGGTGCATAGTAGCTACATACAGATAAGGCATACGGCCATACCTTCAGATAATTTTTTTTATTATTCATTTTGCATGAAACACTTATTTAAAATGCAGCATTTCTAGTTAACATTGTGCTGCAATTACCATCCTGTTCAGCATTTCAAGCTTTTATTGTATTTGAACTTACAGCACTAGGTTGAAGGAGTAAATATTCAATCATTACATCAGAGTATTATAGCTGAAAGTTTCCAAATCATCAGGAAGTCAGCCCTGGCTGTACTCCAGGGCACTGTGGACCTGAAATTTCTTCCAGAAAATTTAATGTCAAAACTTTGGGATTTAATATTGTATCACCTGCTACATATATTGTGATGACTATTTAATCCCATCATCCAGTCTAAAACACTGCATGCATGAGCAAACTGGATGCCTGAGTGAAACTGGATAGCTTATGAGTTGGTAATGGTATGATATATGCAGTATTTCCTATCCAGAAAAAGCACTTAACAGACTTTTTCCACTTTAGGCAAGTAGATAGTCTCACAGAAATCAGTGTAGGCATGCAACTATGTGACTTGCCTTACTGGGGCCCAAACCTTCTGTCCAAATGCCAGTACCATGTGGAGGTGAATTCACAGAGTACAGTCAACTTAAAGGTATCTACAAAGGTAGAAGAGAGAGACGAGACATCTATGCACTGTTTGTAGCAGGTAAGTGTGTGGAAATAGCTGCAGGCAAAATTAGCACTCCAGAGGTGATCTTGCTGAAAAATACAATAGGAAAACTATCCTTGCCTTCAGCAGAATTTCCTGGGGCTGGATTTTAAAGGGTTGAGTTTGTACCCATATTTGTATTTGGCCAGGATCCCGTATCATGGCCATGATGCTGTAGAGCAGTGGTGCCTCCTGTTTCTTGTGCTGTCAGCTTCCTCTTGTGCTGAAAGAAATTCATCACCTGAGTAGCTCTTTAAAGGAGAATAGCACTATCCAAATCAACATGAATCTCAGTAATGTGATGATTTCCTGTTTGTTTGCACATGCAACACATTTACATGTGGATATTTGTGAGGAAGCTTTCCACACAGTTAAGTGTACCATGTAAAGCTAGGAGTGTGTTTACTGTCCAGTAATTCAGCTAAAAATGTGCAGTGTGGTGTTGATCCAATAGTAATGACAAATCATCTAAGCATTAAGTTATTAGAATTAATCACCAAGACCTGTAGGTACAGTAGAGAAGATCCCTGATACTGAAAGAAGCTCCAATTTATGCAGAATGATTTCTTACTGCTAAACCTCTACCATGCTGCTAACAATGATCCAGGCCTGTTCCTGGTGCTAAATAACTTTTTCTCTCTGATTGGTTCAATGTGAGATAATAAAACATATTCCTTAATTAAGTGCCTTACCATAAAAATTGAAAAGAAAAGTCTCTGAAAGTAACAAGAGAACCATGTGAACTATTAGGGCTGATAGGTTCAGTCTCAGCTTAAACTTCAAACTTCATCAATATGGCTTTTTTGTACAGTGTTCTATGTAACAGGAGGATATAAAGGCTAACATGCTTGTTTAGGTCATTTGGACTGAAAAGTAAAATGTAGTAAAAGAACTTCTAATATGTTCTTTAAGAGAAAAGCTTGAATTTCTTCCTTTTTATCTGTTGTAAATATACTGTACTTGCAGCTCTGATTCTGTAAGGTACTTATGTACCTGCTTCTGCTTACTCAGTTGCTCGGGACTAGGAATATGTTTGAATATTTTGGCAGGACTATCTTCTGGTCTCTTGCAGAGAAAAGAAAATACCAGAGCTATTTCTCTCCTTTCCCAACACTTCCTCCAGACGCAGAGGGGTGGTGAAGTGATTTTGGGCTGGGAATATGGCAGTGGGCAGCAGTGCCAGCTCCCGGCTAGGAAGGACCTGGGGACTCTTCCCTGGGCTCTGGGAAGAGAGAAGAAAGAAATCCCTTCCCATGTTTTTTATCCACCTCCTTTTTAACTTCAGCTCCCAGAATTTATCTTCCTCTGCATTTCTGTCATTCAGAAATCATAGCAAAGGACCATTCATGCAATATAACATGAATTGACTTATGGCCAGGTATATCAGCTTACTGACAAATGTGGGTAATAGGAGGGAGCAGATAAAACAAAGTAGAAAGATGTATTTCTTCATTATTAGAAGAATCAGAGCATGGTGTTCCTGAAAGCATTTTCACTAAGGAAGAGGGAAAACACAGAGAGAAAATAATTAATAACAAATGCGTGCATTTAAAATTGAAGACGGGGTTTTTTCCATTTTTTTTATTAGTGGTATTTTTGACTGCTGCCATCCATTAAGCCAGAAGCAAAAGAGAACAAAAGTAGTTTGAATAGTCTCATAAGCTGCTCTTTTTAAATTAATTGGGATAAAATCACACAAAAAAAATTAAATCCCTGCTTTTAGCTGGAGAGAGAACTAACAATTGCTTCCTTGGGACATAAGCCATTTTCTCTAAAGTTTGCATATATATAGTCTAAAAATTCAGTAAGTATTAGTGACAAAGAAAATCGAGAAGAGAACAAGGTCTGGCTATTGTGAGCACTATGCTCTATTCCTTCTAATTTGTGTGGATGTAAGATAGCAACTTAACTACATAAATAGAGATATAGTAGAGCTGTGGAAGCAGAAAGGGAAATTAATTTACTTTTTTCCAATGATATTTTGGACAAGAAATCTGCAAGGTTTTCATCTTCAAGGCCTAACACTAATAAATTGTCAGCAACATCAGTGAAACACTTAATCTTGCAGTTTTTCCATTCATTTTTGGCGAGAGAAAGAAATTAATTGCTGAGTTGTAGTCACATTTCTTTTAAATGTACACACTGCTTTGCATTTGCTTGCATTTCCTTGCAACCACCATATTTACCATAGCTTGCTTTTACTTTGATTTGTACCACAAGCAGAGAAAACTGGACTAATGTGGGTGCCGAGCTGTAGCAGCACTGACTCTTCAGGCATGTTTACTATACCTTTTGGCCCTCTTTTGGGATCACTTTAACAAGGTCTCTGATAGAACACATTGGGGAAAATTCATATGATTTTTCTGTTCTAGCTACAGCTCCTCCTTTTCACTGTATTTTTACATCATAGAATAGCTTTGTGGTTTTGCCCAACTGCCTTCAGCACAAAAATAAATGTCCTAGTAATGCTTTTTCCAAATTCCAGTGTTTCATTAGTGAATTCTCAAATACAAGTTTTTTAAATAAGTGACTGTGGAAGCACATTTAATTCACCTTTAGTGAGATAACAAGCCACTTTTCAGCGCCTCATCCACATAAAGAGAAAAGCAGGATAATATATTTTTAGAAATCCTTTACAGATTCAGATGTCATGACTTTAGCCCCCAGCTGTTGCATCATAAGGGAGATCGCTATTACAAGTTTCCGAGCATTCATCTTTTGCAGTGGAGGATCCTTCATGTGGGCAAAACTTACCCCCCTCCAAATTATCACCCCTTTTGTCCCAAAAAATTAACACAAATGAAAATATTTCAAAATATTGAGCATTTTCAATGAATCAGCTCAAAATTACAATAAAGTGAAAAGATCCTCTAGCTTGGAGAACTGCTCTGTTTTACCAGAACAGGTTCCAAAATTTAAGCAATTATTTTATGTTGAAAAATACCATCTGTTTCTTAGAAAAGAAAGAAATTGTAATGAAATTCACTGTAAATGCAGGCTGCAACAAACAATAAGGAGCAGTCTGGTGAAAAGCACCCAGTAGGTCAGTGAGAAACCCCTGTACAATTCCAGTCTTCAAGATCTGTTGGAATGGGCTCAAGTGATTGAGAAAGAGAATCTGCCTTTTCTATTTCATGTTTAAACACTATTTAAACACCTCATTTCCTCCAATGAGACCTGAATTTTTGTTTCAATACCTAAGATTCCCCATGGTGTATGGGAAAGCCATCCTTAGCTTGTGACCACCATTACACAGAAGACTTAAACCAGGGTACCATCGCCAGTCAAAAGGGTGAGTAAACCAACAGTGATGAGTTCAATTATGTAGCTTACTCTGACCTGCAGCTCAACAACATTTTGTGAGTAAGCTGATATCACTGGCCATAAGTCAATTCATGCTGTATTGCATGAATGATCCTACTTATGTTTAAAGGTCTATTCAAACTACCACTCAAAGTCAGTAACCCTGGGAAATGATTGTTTGCTCCTAGGAAAGCTGCAGTGTATTTTAAATCAAACTACCATTTGTTATTTCACACCTCACCAACATGAAATTTAGCATCCTGTATTAGATTTGCGGTGAAATGGGCAAGAAGGTTTTGTCATCCTTCTGCTACCCTTTGACAGCTAAGGAGGGGAAAATCAATGTCTGGCACAATTCATGTGATTTACTGTGGAAATCTGCATGAAATGAGATGAATCATACCCATTTACTGTGCTTCCACTGAGTATAGTCTAAGGGGTCCATTCAGATTATACACATCCATCATAAATGCAGCATTTCATTAGATGAATCACACCTAATAAGTCAAATTATAAGTAGAACATACATCAACTAGCCATATGTATGTACTAAATATTATCTTGTTTACTGCAGTATTAACATTGAGATGCTCTCTTGATGACATTAAAATCAAAATGGAATAGAATACAGTTGATTATTTATACCAATAAGCAGTTGTGATCACAATGGTTATGGCAATCCAACTGAAGCAAATTGTGGGTCCTGAAAAAATGTAGTTAACAAAAAAAAATTGACTTCTTGTCTGACTGTATTATTTGATCCTTGAAGGCTGAGGTTGGAACGTAGCCTGAGAAAGCAGATCTCATAGCATCTCACATCACTTTGTGAAATGTACTTCTCCATGCACATAAAAGAGGCCAAAAAGTTTTAAAGAGTTTACATAATACAAGACTTCCATACTGAATAGCATAAAATATTTCTTTTTTATGTGATTTTAATGCAAAAAAGGAAGTACATTTAAAGTCTTTTATTACAAGTTTAGATGAAGTTAGGTGCATGTAAGAGTGACAGAAGAGAGGTCATATGTCAGTCTTTTTCATCTGGACACTCAGAAATACACAGGTACATTTTAGTTGTTTATCTAATTTAAAAATAACTCAGTTTTTAAGAGCTGATATTTTACGCTAGAATGTATTGTTATTTATTATGATCTCTAAGACACTCTGCTGTTGTTCAGGACCTAAACTCAAAATAAGAGCTAGTTGTGCATAGACTAAGGATAAATGAAAAAAACACTAAACCACATGCTAAGCAGTAGTTTCAATGCCACAGCTCACCTGAGAATGAGTCACCATTTTCTGAAGGTCTGGCATTAGGCACACTGAGCCTGTAAAAGACACCTCTTGTTTTTGCCTCCTCCCCACTGCAGGCTCTCAGCAGGGCATATGCTTATTGCCACACCTGTGGTTTCAGTGGTGCTGCTCCAGTTCCTTTAGGCCCCCCAGGTGCTGCAGGGTTCTCTCCTTCAGCACATGGTGATGGCCAGGCGCCACACACAGACTTCTGTGAAGGGAGCTGGGCTGTTTGCACCATGGGGCAAATGAGGCACAGCATTAAGGACTCATGAGAAAGAGCAAGTTAGCCAAAGAAAGACACTTCAAAAACATAACTTGTGCTCATATATGCAACCAGTTGAAAAGTGTAAGATGGTGAAGTGAAAAGAAATCCTTCTGCTAATTCAGACCTTATGAAAAGCAAACTGTGTTCAGTGACAGATGGAACAAATGTCAGAATAAGAGCTAATACGCACTGTGGATGATCAGAAGACTTAACGTTCCAAAAATAATATGGGAAAATAAATATTGGAAAAGCCTTGTAAAATTATTTCAATGATTGTTTGAAATGAACTTTAAGGTTTGATCTGATTCTTGGGACAAACCTGTAAGATTTTTAAAAGTAAAAAAGCATTTATTGACAGTGGGATACGCAGTATATATCCAATAATCTCATTTATACTGTCCTGTGCATTTTAAGATTCAAGAGACACCTCTCTTTGCAGCCACACTTGGATTGTATATCACTACATTTCATCCCACTTAATGACCAGTCACTAAACAACTGGCTAGGTTTGGGACTTCCTTCTGCTGTCAGCATGCCCTGGGAAAGGCCACCAGCTGGAAGTGTATGTTGTTCAGCACTTGTTCTTTTTAACTGTCCCATTCTGCTGGGTCCCTTTTCTGCCATACCCATTTTTTGTGTTGTCCACTTGCTGTCATGTTTTGTGAGCCTCCTGAAATACTCAGTCCTGTGAGTATTTAATCTTGACATTTAATGATAAATGGCCAGGGCATTTCTCTCTGTACAACTGCAAATCTGGAACAAAGACAATTTGTCCAATTCCAACCCAGGAAAGTTGGTCCTGTGTCCTGACTATTCAGCCTAGACAAATGTTTTATTTCAGAAAAATTCCATGGGAGGCTATTAAAAATGAGGTTAAAACACTTAAAATGTGCCTGGGTTTACAAGGGCAGATTAACTCTATCTTTTTAAGAGTACAGAATTATGACACCCTGAACCAGGGATTGTATATGACTGCCCAGGACAACACTACACAGCTTGTCTAGCTGGCCTACTGATACCACTAGGCTAACAAAACCCCAACTGGACATGATTTGCACATTAAAAAAGTCTTTCTACCTTCCTGAGTTATGCTGTTCAGAGTGACTTTTAGCTGTGCTGGAAAAGGAGTCAATTTTTCTGTATGAGCCACAGGCTTATCAAGGAGCTTTGCTATCAAGACCACAGTGCAACAAACACACTGGGGGTGTGCAGACTGACCCCAGAGCTCATGTAGGAAAGACAGATCTCAATTTGTTCAAGCAATTCATCTGAAGTCCAGAACAACCAAAAATGTCAAGACATGACCATTAAGGTGAGAAAGAGAGGGTGGGTTTATAAAAAGGAGTTTTCAAGATAAGTGACAGTCTTCAGACAGCTTGGGTTGTTCAAGCAAGCAAATAGGCTCTGAGAGCAGGGGATGCAGAAATGCAGGCAGGGATGGAGGCTGGCCAAACACTGCCTCTCAGAGTTTAGGCTGGCTTTCCAACAGATGAAGAGAAGGGAAAGGAGCCTTCTGCCACATGTGGACAGTCAAGGCCATGGAACATGTGGGGCAGTTTTCCAGAGGTTGTTTTGTCAGCCAGTATCTTGATAGCCAATGCTTGATAGCCTACACCACCTTCATCAATGGCCTGAGCAAGGGTTGCAGGATTTAGATATCCAAGTCCAGACTGACTTTTGAGAAATGGTATTCTGCTTCCAAAGGTTTGTTGCAACTGCTACTTCCTTAACTAAATTTGGTCTACTGAACTGTGAATTTGAATTTATCATTGTTTAGCACTGAAAACCTGAATTTGACACCTGCACCACAGTGTCATCTTTACAACTTTACAATCTGTATTTATAAGTAATATGCAAAATAATACTATGAATCTGAGAAAAACATTTTTCTTTTCCCAGTGCTCTGAGCCATGTCAAAGGTAAATCTAAATTCCCAGTCCCTGGAGTCACACTCAATGAGACATCAGATTACACCAGGGACAGCATACCACTCCACAAAATATTATGCTGTCAGAGGGAAAAGAGATTTGCTTCAGAACAATTTTATGAGTGTACAAAGCTACTATGTATGACTTTTGCAATGAGTTTACACTATTATTAATCACTTGTATTGCATGAGTTTAGTGTTTTTTCCGTACAGAAACTGTACTGAAATTGTACTCCTGTAGGGAGAACACGGGGAAGATGCTGGATTCCTAAAATTAAGAACAAGAATGGACTGCTAGACTGGATTTTTTTAAAAAATTACTTCCAGTTACAACTGTAGCTTCTCTTTGACAAAATGTAAGCTATACTCAGCTAAAGTATTTTTCCCAAAAGGTAAAAAGCACTCCTATGCAGATATTAAGAGACAGAAAATATACTGCCTCTCTAGACTATCCAATCAATAGTCACCTTCAGCACAAAAAAAAAAAATGTGCACCAAGTCAATCATTTGAATGTATCTGATTCCAGATTTTGGCAATTGGTCTTTATCTTTAGATCCTAGCATCTGTTCCTAGTACTGCTGCCATATTTTTTATTAAATAGGTTCAGAAATGCATCAGCCCTAAGCTGTTCTGAAGCCACCAGATTTGATGTTTGTGCTCCTTTTCTCTTTATCTTTGATTTTACATATTTCTGAAGCTTCATTTTTAGCTCCTCAAACCCAATCCCACCAATGTCTGTAGCCTGATGACTGAACACACCTTTTGAGGGAATTTTGACTAATCTCAAGTAAATAAACTTCAATTCCTGTCTTCTGTGTTCAGTGTGAGTAGGGAGGTGCAGGAGTAGATATCTTTGGCAAAGAAATAGCTTCTCCAAGAATGTCTTCTAGGATAGAAATATCATTAGTTGACACTTTCACTTTTTTAAAGAATGCTCATAAAGACATCTCACCTTGTCTGGTTATTGCTGTATGATGGGGAGTTTCCATGGTGATCAAATGAAGTTTAATTAAGATGCAGAAATCTTGACACTGCGTTGCCTGGCTCAGTTTTATGACATTCATAATGCCCTTTAGCTTCAATGAAATAGTGCTGCAAGTAATTAGTGGCAAGTGGTGGATCTCAACACTACTTCATCATTATCAGTTCTCCTGGAATAAGTAATTTTTTTGAAAAATTATTCTGCAGAACACACTGGCATTTCTAAAGGAAAAAGGAAAGAAAATAAAGTTTGAAGCATTGTAAATATATTAAAAGGAAGAGGTTTGATGTCAAGACCTCAGCTAGTGTGAGTTTTGCACTGAAGAGCTGACCGAATAGCATTTGCCAATTTTTTAAAAGCCTTGTAATTGTTACTTTAGGGGAAAAAAAAAAAAAAAAAAAAAAAAAGTGCAAATCTCTGCTTATTATGTGGCATATACTTAACATGTTTGCTTCCAGCTTAGATTGGCAAAGTTACAGAGGAGTATTTTCAGAGCCTGAGTCCTGTTCCCAAGGCAAATCGAGTTAACTCCTGACCCTGTGCAGAACCACCCCCAAGAGTCCCACCATATGCCTGAGAGCATTGTCCNAAAAAAAAAGTGCAAATCTCTGCTTATTATGTGGCATATACTTAACATGTTTGCTTCCAGCTTAGATTGGCAAAGTTACAGAGGAGTATTTTCAGAGCCTGAGTCCTGTTCCCAAGGCAAATCGAGTTAACTCCTGACCCTGTGCAGAACCACCCCCAAGAGTCCCACCATATGCCTGAGAGCATTGTCCAAATGCTTCTTGAGCTCTGTCAGGCTTGGTGTTGTGACCACTGCCCTGGGGAGCCTGTGCCAGTGCCCAACCACCCTCTGCGTGGAGAACCTTTTCCTAATGTCCAACCTAAACCTCCCCTGACACCGCTTCAGACCATTCCCACCAGTGCTATCACTGGCATCTGAGAAGAGATGAGAGCCTGCCCCTCCACTTCCCCTCCTGAGGAAGCTGAGGCTGCTGTGATGTCTCCCCTCAGTCTCTTCTTCTTTAGGCTGAATGAGCAAAGTGTCCTCAGCTGCTTCTTGTAACTGACAGTTTATTTACTGTGATTTTTAGATATTTTCTTTTCCAGCTAAAGCTGCTCAAACATTTCAAGTACTCCATGATGACACACAGTAATGGAATAAGATACTCCAGGGTGGCATTTACTACTCCTCTGCCAGAGGTTTTTTTCCCTCAGCCCCCTCAGAATCAGCAAAAACAGGCCAAGAGTCACTTGTTGCCACACTTCCCAGAGTTCATTAACCTCATCTCGTTGTCAGGCTGAGACCCATGGATTATCAGACATGTGCACATGCCTGCTTCTACTCACCAGAGCGAAGCAAGCCAAGATTCATAATTCCTTAAATTTTCCTGCCACAAAATGTGATGGTTTTTCTGAAAGCTTTCTTATTCACCCCCTTAAACAGTGCATCATACAGAGATACAGCAGCATCCTTTTACTATTCAAATACATTTAAACTATGGTCTAGATTAAATCAACGCCAAATCAAAGTTAATGTTGAGGGTGAAAAGTTCCCTTGAAGGAATTTCAGGATCTGCTGGAACTTCTCCTCCATTGGGTTTAAAAACTGGTGACATACCAATTTTTTGATAGATCTGTGTTGCAATAAAACATAAATCTAATAACAGTGCATCCTGTCTTCTCTAAACAATCTCTATATGAACAATTCTTCTGAACACTTGCACCGAAGACAAGCTCAGCTTCAAAGAGCAGATCACTGACCTGGGTCAGTGCAGAAAATTTGAAGGATTTACTGGATAAGCCTGCATCGTAGCCTTAACTAAGTACATTTGAAAACTCTTTTTTTTTTTCCCTGAAAGACAAAACAATTAAACATCATATGAGTAAAATCTTTATGACTGAAAATTACAGGTGTGGAACATCCCTTGTCTTCTTTTTTATACAGCTGAGAAAAAACTTGCCAATTTTATGGTAGTGATTCCTTCCTACAGTTCTGCTGCTGACTAAAATCAAAGACGTAAGGAATTTCTCTTGCAGCAGGAAACAAGAATGAGGTTTTACAGACATCTGCATCTCCTACACACCTACATTTTTATGTCTTGTATTGCTTTAGTCTTATACCTGAAAATTATTTCTATTTCTAGTCTTATATTACAGAAGTGGTTGAAACATTTCTGTTACGGCAGCTTTCATTGTAAAATTATTTTATTCCAAATGTCTGTGGGAAATCTTTGTAACTTTTTAGGCAAATCAAACCAAACCTCTGTTACTATCACTTTCTGCAGGATGAAGAGAGGAGGATTTTTCAACAGAATCATCTGAATTTTCAGTTTTCAAAAGAATAGACAGAAATATCTGCCTGATTTCATACACAGAAGAAAATAAATTTTTTAAAAAGGGCCGGAGAAAAATGGAAAAAGTTGACTGAAAAGGTAGCTATCTTGAAACCAAAAAAATCTTGGACCACGTATTTTCATCTCAACCCTAGTGGTATCTGAAAAGCAAACATCTGTTGCAAACATCCCTCTTTAATTATGTCTTTGGTTATTTTTAACTAGACAAACTTATCTCAGACATTCAGATCCATGCTAGAAACTTTTCATCCTAGATCTTTGCTCATACCCACACTTCAAGCACACTGCAATGTCTTCCCCACTTTTAATGCACCTACAGTTATAATGATGCTTTGGGGTAGAGAAATCTTCCCATGTCATTCAGCAACTGGTTTCTTGTTAAGATTTTAATAGAAAAGGCAGATGTTAAATAAGGTAAAGGAATGTGGCACAAGGAAGAAGATGCAAAAATGAGCATGCTCTTGTCCTACAATACTCTAAAGTTAGTTATGAGATAAGGTAATACCTCTGTTTTTTATACTGTAGCTGTTAGTAGCTGAGATGCACTTTCTATACCCATAATTGCTTGGTTCAAAAAAACATTAGAGGCCAATACATTCGGTTCCTTACACCTTCTGTCTTCGCAAAAATATCTGAAGAGGAGTAAATTCAATGCAATTTGTGTCATCCCCTTAAAATTATGTTACTTACATGTCTCTTTTACAATACTTGCCATTTTTATTACATAATTATAATTGTGATCCACCTATCATTGTCCCTGTAAATTTATAAAAGTCATAAAATTACAATTCCCAAAATTAATAGTTTAAGGTTTTGGACATGAGATATTTTCTTCATATAGCATTTTCTCAACTATTTTCAGTTCCCCTGGGAACTTCTTTCAAGCCTGTATAAAACTTTTGGATCAACTCTGCCTTTCATATCTGCACATCTGAGTTGTGTCAGAGTTCTGTGAGTCCTTTCTGGAGCAGTGGACAGAAGGCTAGATCAAATTAAAAACTCTTAATCTTAAAATTGCTATCAAATATGAGAAACTGTTTTGCAATGACAATGGCAAACCTAGACAGACTTCTGTTTTCTAAAAATTAAAGATGAATCAGCAGCAAATGAAATCTCTGCTCTTAAGAACTCTCTGCAGCATAGAGATTTTTTTTCTCCTATAGTCAGTGTTCCTTATCTGTTTTGATAAACTGCTGCACTTTGCTCCAACTTTTATGACCCTTTCAACTCTCATCCCCATCCTCTCACTCTTGGAAACCCTGCCAGCCTGAGCCCTATGGCTTCCCTTATCAATTTTCCATATTTCCTAACTTAGAGCTTTTGATTATTTCCACATTTCTTTTCTTCTTATTATCTGGGGAAGGTTTTTATATATATATTTATGGCTATAAATCACTGTACAATGACTCAGAGCAAATGTGCTCTTAAAAGACTGGAAGTGCATGTTATCTGGGAAGGGAGTATCTGATTATTCAAAAACTGCAAAGAACTACCCTAACATGAATGGCTGAGAAATTTTTGTCCAACACATTTAAGATTACCTAGTAATTTAGGAAGGTTTACAAGAATTGTATGTATTTAACATTGAATGCACATTGATATGCACAAATTAAACAATCTAGTTGCTTCATTTCACAGGCTATTTCTGGATAGCTTCAAATACATATGCAAAAATAAGAATGTTATATTAGAAGTTTTCTGTTGAAAATTGGAGAATGTTCCCTACTGTGTTCTGTTACTTGAGGATATGAAAAGTTTAAATGAATTTTTATGTCACAAGTATGTATCCAGACCAGTAGTTTTTGATCAGGAAACTCAAATAAATTAAATTCACTTCAAAAAGGCCATTTGACTTTCATCATATTCACAGACTCCAATGACTTGCAAAAGTTTTAAAGACTTGGAAAAATAGATAAGTTTGGTTAAAAAAAACAAACCACTAGGTACAAGAATCCAAAGTCCAGCTTCAATAATGATGAATAGTAGCCTGTAAGAATTTCAGAAGACACAGCTGGTAATTATTTCAGACTTTATGGAAGCAATTTTTCATGTACAGACAAGCTTTTGGCAAGACTTGTTTCTCAATAAAGTGTGTTGGGCTGCAGATGCAACAAGAAAACCCAAAGTTAGATGAACACTTTGCATGGCATGAGCAAGATGCAACAAAAATTGCTATAGAACATCAATAATGCTGTCCCAGTGAGTTATCAATGATGGAGCTTTATGAAAGATAAGAATTTAATAGTAGCAAGTAGTTATTCCTGAGTAGAGAACCAGGTATAAGGTACAGAGTCCTCCTGTTTAGCAAAGCATTTAAAACAAAATTATTCGAAAACAAATTAAATGCTCACCTTGAATTTTAACAAGCTCTCTATCAGATTCCGCACCAGTTCTTCACTTAAAAATCACAATTAATTCCACTCATGTCAGTTAGACAACTCTCACTCTGCCCTTAACACTATTTTTAAGTAGATTCTCAGTCTCATCATGTGCCTATTGATTGCTGAAACCTTACAAAATGTCTTACTCCATTTACTACATTTCAACATAAATCTGTCATTTTAACTAAATTATCACCATTTAAAGCCTAATTCCATAAAGGAAGTATCTAAAACTTCTGTAAAACTCAGACACTGAAGAAGAGAACAAATTATTTTTTGTCTTCCATGCAATTCCAAGTGAGGGATAACTGGAAAGCTTAACCCATTCCGTTGTGCATCTCCCTCCAACTGCCTAAAATACTGGATCGTCTTTTGAAGCAAGTCCTGAACTTCTGGAGTTTGCTGCCTGACACAGTAAGCCAAATAGACCAGAGGCAGTTTTAATAGCAGATGTCCTTAGAGTTCAGCTGAAGTGATAATTTTGCCCAGCAGCTCCATGTGAATCATCTTGACCACAGCTTCACATAACTTTCTTATCGTTATGTAAACAATAGTGAAGATATCTATTTTCTTCTGCAGGCAGCTAAATGGGGAATGAAAACAATCATAACTACCAGTCATTTGACTGGTAGTAATTTTGTAAGTATTCATATATGCTCTGCCATTACAAAGGACAACTACTTCTTATTTTGTCAGAAAAAGATACTGTGTTGAATCTGTATCCAGTGGATTCTTCCACAAGTGTAGAAAAGATTGCACAACACATGAGACCAAAATAATGTAGTTCTCAGACAAAACTGAATCCAGGAGTCAAACTAATCTCTACATTGCTGAGAACTTCAGGGGATTTAAAATGTTTGTCATAGAAGAAACAAAAGTGTGTGGTTTTGCTGCGAAAGAGGAGATGGGATGAAAACAGAGAAAAGCTAAATTGTTGTCTCTTGAAAAGTTTGAAATAATTCAACAATTTTTGTCCTACTTCTCTTATTGCCAAGATGCTCAAAGTAATTTTGTCATTTAACCCCAGATGCTCAAAGTAATTTTGTCATAATTCCTTAGCTGATCCTACCGGCATTGAGGCTCATGCTCAACTAGAGGAAAATTCCAAATATGTAGCCACATAAAAGCCAGAGAAATCCCTTAGGATTGTGGTTTATGCACCTCAATTTCAGAATGACAGAATGTGCTGAGTTGGAAGTTACCCACAAGGATCATTGAGTCCAATTCCTGGTCCTGCACAGAACCAACCCCAAGAGTCCCACCCTACGCCTGAGAGCATTGTCCAAAATCTTCTTGAGCTCTGTCAGGCTGGCGTTGTGACCACTGCCCTGGGGAGCCTCTGCCAGTGCCCAACCACCCTCTGGGTGAAAACCCTTTTTTTAATATCCAACCTAAGCCTCCCCCTGACACAGCTTCTGGCCATTCCCACATACAGCTGGATTCAAGTCCAGAACTAGCAATTTGGTGCTGTAGTCTAAATTCTTATATATCACAGACTATAAAAATTTAGCCAGATGCCCTTGAACAGAGACCCACAGCTTGGACTGACTGGTTCTCTCCGTCCACATGAGCTATTCGAACTTTCAGACATGTAAATCACCAAGTAAACCAGTCTCCACTGTCAGTGCTAGTTCACCAAAATATGTCAAACACTGGTTTTGTTGGTATTTGTATGAGATGTGAAGATTTGTGGTGAACTGCTCAACCTTTCTAACCTATGCAGAGAATATCTTGTAGGACTTATGCTGCAGTGTGTTATGTGGCAACTCATCCTGTTTTAATGTTCTATATTGCACTTTCTCCCTTCTCCTTCTCTTGTCCTCTTATGCAAGTCAAACACATGCAGTGGTTTCCTCAGAAAGAGATCTAAATGGCTTACAGGTATAACTGAGAACACTTAACAGGCACATCAAGGACAAATTATTAGACAAATGTGGCAGATATCAAATGTTTCCCTACTCTTGTAGGTACAAAACCCTTTTTGGAGCCTTTAGGAGGCCTACTGCAGAATGATGCAACCATACCATCTTGAAAAGAAGAGATGTTTTCTAGTGATGTCAGAACTATCTCAGAAGGACTGGAGATTCACAGAGCTGTAAATTTTATAATCTATCCTAACTCCGTGGTCCCATAGTACAGAACTAAGGTCCAAGACTGGTAATAGAGATTTTTGCTCTTGTTCTTAGGCAAGACCCACCTGGTGAACTGTTTCTGTCTCTGATAATTGCACTGGGTTGAGCTGCAGGCTTTGGGTACCATTATCAAAGTTCTTACAGGTTTTGAGAGCAAAAAATATACCTCAAACAGTAACTGTCTTTCAGAAAAATAGCTTGTTAGTGGTAAGCCTGCATTTTCCTGAGGCCACCATATTTATTGTGCATTCTGAGGAAAAAATGCATTGTGACTGCTCAGTGGACCCAGTGGTTTCCAAAAACAATAGATCAGTGCAGAAGTATGACACAACAGTTCTGTACATATACAGCACATGTTGCATTTCCCGCTCATAATGGATTAATTACACTCACACAGAAAAGCAGCATTAATACTTGTGCATCACAGCCAGTCTGTGTGCAGATGGTCAGCCTAGTGCTTCAAAATGTACTCTGCCTTTGTAAAATGTTTTCTACATATGTACATCAGTAATACGATGGGAGAGATATAATGGGTAGCAAGGAAGCTAAAGAATATAATTGAGTAAATGACACTACAGGAACAAATAACCTAACTTGTCACCCAGTCCTAAAAATTATATCCAAGAAGGGACTTTTTCTGGCTGAATAAGGTGTGCTTATAGTCTTCATGTGGTCTGCTTTTTGTAGGCTGCCTTTAGTTATGACATAAAGTGGCCAAGAACAAGCAACTTGATACAATGAATAAAGCGCAGGGCAGATTTATGACATTATAATTTCTGCTCTTAAACCAAAACCCTCTTTCCTTGGAGTTATATTGGTAGGGATGAGAAGATGTGATCATCTCTGTTTTGGGAAACTCCCCTTTTTTGCCATGGTTTATGAAACCAAACATAAATAACATGGGACAGCCCAGAAAATTCACATACTTGCAGTGACAATAGAAAGCCAGTTGGAAAAGGTGAAGGCAAGAGAGTCCTCTCTCTGCATCACTGTATTCAAATAAAAAACACTGTCCTCCTCCTAATGTCTCTAAACCAAGGGACTTTATGTGTTTCTGAGGCATTGTCATCTGAAATTAACCTGGACAATTGGGTTTCTTTAGCCAACACACTGAACTAGAGACTGCTTCCCTCTTCACTGCAGGATCCCAGGGTCAAGAGGAAAAGGAATGGCATATGTGTTTACATTCACAGAAGCTCAAATATCTTGCTGATTTGACATGCATATGGATTGTACATTACCCCAGATATATTTTTCTTATACAGATATGAATTTTTCAAACTCCTATATTGCATGTACACTGATTTTTTAATAGGTTTTAGATACATGATATCAGCTGACTATAAGAGTATGACCTATTTTTTGCTTATATGTCATTTAATAGATCAATGTGTCAGGTGAGTTAAGGGGGAAATGTCCCTTGAAATATTACAAGTATCTAATGGAATTTTGCTATGAGTTCCACCGTGGCTGGAAGAACAGTTGTTGCAGTCATATTTTGACACACAATACTCGCTGCAACACTCTGTGAAAAGTTCCCATTAGAAAACCAAATGTTTTTCTTCATGGAATCTCAGTGCTCAGTACCTTGCTGGTAACCAGCTTACAGATCTCTGTCTAGCAGGGCATGCTCATCACCATCATCCTCTGTGTTACAGCCAGGCTATGTGAGCTCTTTAGCACCCTCCCAGAGCTATTTGCCAGGAAAGATGCCTATGGAGGGCTTATCATGGCAGGCTCTATTTCTGCTGCAATTCCAGCCTAGTGACTGGATCATCAAAAGTCTTTACCTGCTTTCTGTCCCCCATTTCCACCCAGCAGAAGCATCTGCCACTTGGCAGAGAGATAAGGATTTAAATACTGTGTGATAAAGGGTAAAATTTCCTTCCAAGAGGTAATGGCTTTGGGACAGAAGCTGGAAGTGACAGATATTATACCCAAGCATAGGATATCAGATAGTCCCTATTCTAATAAATATTGGAAAGAAGAGTGTTCTGCTCAAAAGTATGAGCCCAAAAATTACATGTACATACAAAAATTATTTTAAAATTATTATTTCAAAATGGACAGTTTTAGTGCTGGACTTGGCAGTGCAAGTTAGCACTGAACTAGATGACAATAAATTTTTCTTCCAACCTAAGCATCTTTATAATTCAAGAAGGTCTCCACATTGCTTCTCTTGGTAGATTGTTCAAATACTGATCAACTTTGCTATGGTGTTCTGCACAGTTCTTGAGGACAATGCCAGAAAGACCTTTATCATCATTTTTACAGATTTATCCAACTCATCTCTCTAAATACAGAAAAATAGTGATTGTCACTTTTACCTTTTGAGTCTTACCATTCCTTTATTATTTTAGACATTTTTCATCCTTCAAATCTTTCTCTTCCTTCTTTTTTTGATTCTAGAAGCCATTGGTTGGGTTTTTGGTTTTTTCTTTCTGAAATCCTGATTCCTGTAGCCAAAGCCAGAACTGTATACTGTGTAAACCATTTGTATAGTTGTTCCACTTTTTACAGTATGCATTTAACCACCACTGTTGATCAGTGGAAGAGCATTGGACTACATGAGTCCTTATCTGAATCAAAACAACCATTTTTATTGCCTCTTGAATTCTCAACAAGTTTGTGCATATCAAACCCACTAAATTAGAATATCTTCTTTTAATTTCTCTTACTTCTGGTTGTGGCAGGCGGATTTATACTCAAATTTCTGTCCAAATAATTTTATTAATAGTCTTCTTGTCACAGATGGCCTCTTTCCTACAGGATCTATGAGACAATACAGAAAGTTTAGGTTGCTTTCAACAAATGTGGTTCAAAGTTTTCAGTGATATCAATCTGCAAATTTTCCTATGCAAGTGAAGATCAGTTAAATGAGCTGTGAATGGGAGGGACCATGCAAATCTGAATCTTCTCAGAACCTTTTTGGCATCCTACACTTCACTTAGGGGGGGAAGTTCATTACTGCCTTCAGTATATTTATGTCAAAAGCATAATCCCTCCCTCATCTAAAATCCACCCTCCTGAAAGGTAATGGTCTAGTTTTGTATTCTAATTTGTCCTTGGCAAAACATTTTAACAGCTCTCACAGTGACTCTCAGTGGATTTAACTTATTTACTTCTGACACAAGAACTCTCAAACATACCATTTGCAACACACTTGCAGAACCTTTTCCTGAAAATCCCATTGTTCAAAGCAGATCTGACTGTGATCAGCCTTGTGATGCTCTTTGAGGGGCCTGAATTGGCAATTTAACAAGAGAAGTCTCAGTTAGAATGAGATATGCGTTTCGGATGTTCCCTTTTCTATGTCTGTGCCATTTTACTTTGGGTTTCAAGTGAGGTATTTGAGCACTACTAAATTAAAACAGCAGGCTGATTTGAATGCACACACAGGTTTGTTGGCTGATGACTTTTATTTCACCTCTTTTCCCTTTTATTTCTGGGTGAGCCAACATTTGTGCTCCAAATCTGTCACAATTGCTAGAGGTGCCTTTTAAAGCCATAACAGGTATGAAAGGTAAAGAAAGGAGCAGCAATACTTCTCCATTCCAAAAGAAGGGTTCTCCACAATCATTTCAATTTCCCAATCTGGAACTCAAACACTTTTCAAGGAACTTAGACCTGAAATCAATTCTTCCTACAAAGTGTGGAGGCAGAAGACATCTGCTAAGACAGTGCCCTAACAGCCAGGTTGTGCTCTTTGTATTGAAGATTTTCCATCCTTCTTATTGAAGCTGTGTCACTTTACAGAAAAAAAAAATCATGATTCATTGGGCCAGAGTGGTCTGGCCCTCATATGAATATAAGGCACCATTTCTTTTTCCAGGTGCACTTTAGAAGAAATGGATTGCAACCACATTCTGCAGGGGTGTCTTGTCCTAGTAGCTGGCAAGTGTGCAGTTTGTTCTGCAAAGAAGACCAACAAAGGACCAAAGTGAAGGGGAGTTGGATTTAATTCATAACTTGATTAATAATTTCTGAATTATAATTAGCCATAGATTTGAACAAGACATCTGGATTTTTGAACTGGGACAGTCAGAAGTCTAAGGATGATCAGAAGCTGAAAAGACAATGTGGATTTTTTTTTTCATTTCCCCAGTTTTGGACTTTGGTTCAACAAATTCTCGCTTCAAGAACTAGGGGACAGGGTTTGAACTGCTTTGGTTGTCCTAAAAATTAGTTCAACTTAGGTATCTAAATCCAGGAGAACAGCACAGCAAGTTTCATGTCTCATATACCAGTGAAAGTTAATAGGACAAGGCTCAAGATTAGAGAATACTTGAATGCATGCAGTGATCATAGCTGATAGCACTTCAGGGAATTGCAAGAAGGCAGCAAGTGTGACTCACAGCAGTAGGCCACTAGGCAGGCTGAAATATGTGAGAGGAAAGGCATTTTAGAATCACAGTCTTGTCACTTTGAATTTTGTTCTTTCCCTTCACTAAATTAGTATGAATGTTTATTTCATGATTTTTCTGACTAATTTTTTCTTGTATGTTTCTATTTCAGATTTTATCTGTGTTGTATTCCATTTTTCATGCTCCTTTTTCCTCTTTTCTAATTTGCATTAATTTGTCTAGCAGTATAACAACTTGCTTTTACAGTGCTGACATACGGTTTGTTTGTTTGTTTGTTTTTTCTTTCTTAGAAAGTTGTATAATGGGCTTCTAAATTTCCATTTTTAAAGCCTGCAATATTTCTAACAGCACTAACTACAACTCACCATCAAAATTTCTTAGCAGCTCTGGAACACTGAAAAGAGATCCACTTCCAAAGACTGGGTTATGATTTAGTTCCACAAAATTTATAAACTTTCAAAGCTCTGAATATGTTCAACATTTCATTTTTTTAGGAGGAAAATGAACAGATTTAGACCATTCCTTGGACAAATTACAGTAATATATTGCTGCAAAGTGCAAAAGCATCACAAGCTTTTACAAGCAGTCTTGGTCTTGCCAACATCATTAAAATAGTATCATCCAATTAGACTGTGAGCATACAGGGTCCAGTGACAAAAATGAAAACAAAGCCCATTAGGAGCCTTACAGCACCAAAAGTCTAGCACTGAGCATAATTTACATCACCAGTGACCCAAGTTTGTGCTGGCTCGCTGGCGTGCATTATGTGAGTGAAGTGCTCCATCTGCTGTATGCCCAGGCAGGCAAGCCAGGCACTCAGGCACTTAGTGATACGTGTTCACGCACCCCTCAGGGCTCCAGCACTCTTTATTAGCCTCATTTGCAAGCACAAAACCTGCAAGTGCTCAGAGACACCCAGCGTTCAGCCAAAGGGAAAAAAAAAAAAAAAAAAAAGAGGCACAGATGATAGGGTTACTTGTCTTATGCAGGCAGTTCCTACAACGCTTTGCAGTTAGCAAACAGTGCACTTGGGAGCATCACTTTCCTGTGTGACAGGGATATTTTAGCATTACCTATTCAAACATTATGTCAGTGTGCAGTGATTTGAACATGCTTAACTGTTTTCCCGTTGCATCATCCAGTACACCAGGTGTGCAGTAACCCAAAATTCAATTAGTACTAGAGCTCCACAGAAGTTCCGGAGGCTGCATCCCTAATTCCCTAATTTATTTTTTTTTTTTAAGTTCTTTGCATTTAGATCTAACGTATATTTTAAGGTAGATCGCTTGTCCTGGTTTATTCTNCATCATCCAGTACACCAGGTGTGCAATAACCCAAAATTCAATTAGTACTAGAGCTCCACAGAAGTTCCGGAGGCTGCATCCCTAATTCCCTAAATTTTTTTTTAAGTTTTTTGCATTTAGATCTAACATATATTTTAAGGTAGATCATTTGTCCTGGTTTATTCTGAGAATCTTATTTCTATATTAGCAATTTCTGAACTAGCAACTTCTTCCCTTGTCACAGCATGTTCTGCTACATTTTCCCATCTGAGCTAGCTTTGGTGAACATGCAAACATACTCATTTGTCTAGATAGAAGAAGGAGATTCTTTCATCTCTGCAGAATAAACTGTTTTTCCCATTTGAAAAAAACCCTCAAACTATTATCCCTCCAAATAAATTTAAAACTGCAGTACCAAACATTTTAAAAAATTTTGCTTCCATTGAAGTTAAAACTGTGTTAAAATAACAGTATTTCATACTGGAAATAAAAGATACATTTTGTGTTTTGTGGTCATATTGAGCCTTGGGAAATATGACCTACTTAATAAGGCTAGAACAGGCAAATACCAGCTGGTTATTCCAGATTTCTAAGGTTTTTTTGTTTGTTAAATACGAGGTGGTGCCTAAAATGTGCTGAGCAAGTAGTTGACACTGCCAAAATCTCACTTTTCTAGCTTATAAGAAGGAATTGCGACTTTGAAAATAATTGTATTTTTTTCATGAGTCTAGGTAAAATAGAGTTTATGTTTGGAAAGTCCTTGCTGTAGTTATGCTTATGTTTGTTGCCTAGTTTTAAACTAAAGGGGGAGAGAGTTAGATTAGATGTCAGGAAGAAATTTACTCAGAGGATGATGAAGCCAGATCTTGAATGTGTTTCCCAAAGGGCTGTGGATGCCCCATCCTTGGAAATGTTCAAGGCCGGGTTGGATGGAATTTTTAGTAACTTGCTCCAGTGGTGGTGGCATCCCTGTCTGTTATGGAAGGGGGGAAAGGGCAGGGAGCGGAAGGAAGGTGAAGGGCAAGGGGTGGTAGCAGGGAGGAGCAGTTGGAATAAATGATCTTTAAGGTCCCTTCCAACCCAAGCCTTTCCACGATTCCATGATTCTGTGATTTCTCTTTGGGTTTTCTATCTTCCTTTTGATTTTCCTTTTCACGCAAAACAAATCTTTAGTAAGTTTTCTGTCTTTTGAGCACTTAAAGGGGTCAGAAATGCACAGGATGTCAGATAATCTTCAAGATAGAAGACCTGCTTACAAGTCAGAGTTTGGTACAGCTCTCCAGTCACCTGAAAGAATGGATTGAGTAGAATTGACCCAGTGGCCAAAGGATTCTTGCTGGGCCTGTCACAGGATTGACATGAGAGGTTCAAAGCTACCTGTGTAACATAAACCCCTCAGTCTGAATGCTGAGGGTAGAGGAGCTAGCCAAGATTTGGTTGTGTCTTTGACAAGGAACATGGTTGCAGCAATCAGTGATGGGTACTCAGAGACCCCTTGGATGTCTGTGGTATCAAGTGTTCTGCTCATGTTTGATACACAACAAATCAGATATAGAAAGAAGGAAATACAGAACGGCCTGGCTGGAAATCTAGGACTCTCACTTTTCTCCCACACCACAGATTGCACTTCATTCCCTCTCCTCCTCATCCAGACGTTACTAGCTTCCAATAGGCTTGAACTCCTCTCTCGTGTATCTGTACATCCCAAGAGTCTGCAAGCTGTCACTTCCAAATGGTTTAGCTGGATAACCAGCAGGCTTCTTCATCACCACCAGAGAGTTCCTGTGGGTAGCCAGCTGGTCTCTCTTCCTAGTCTGGTCTGGCCTTCCTAGGCTTCAGAAAAGGGTGAGAATTTCAGAAATGTTGCTTTGCAACACAGGAAATATTTGTACTTTATTTGTCTATCCTAAACATATTTTTTCCTCTATATACTATGCTTTTAGATTCTAAAACAAGATCAAAACTGCTATATTGATTCTTGATACTGGCAAATAAATTGTTCTGGGGCTACATAAGACCCAGAATGTATCACAATATAGTGAATTCATCACAGTGAAACAACTTGTTGGAAATTGCTCAGAGCTTTTATTGGAGAGCAGTAGTTCAAACCTGAAGGAAACATGGGCTACATCTTAGCAGAAACACAGATTTTAATAACTTGACTAAAGGACTCCTGGATCACTGTGATCTACTCAGTAAATCTTTAACAGCCCAGGACTACCAGACATGATGTGTTCGCTGTTTCTTGAATTCCTGAATTATTCAGAGAACAAGAGCTGAAGTCTAGATTTAAGATCGCAGGTTTTATCAATCTCATATTTGTATAAACTACATTATTTTCTTGAGAGTCCTTCTCCTAAGTTAGCATGACCCAACAGGCATTCTTCTTGTGTCCCCATAAAGTTTTGGCTTGAATCAGATTCCTACATGGAGGAAAATATTTTCTAAAAAACGAACACTACAAATAAAATAGTGGTAACTAAGAGAAACTAAATAAATAACATGCAAGCTATCAGGCACCAAAGTGTCTGTATGTTGTACACTGTTGTGCCTGTCCTGCAGGGAATACAGTTGTGAGCTGATTGTTGTGAAGTCATAAATTTTTCACAATACAAAGATTTGTAGGAAAAATAATGGTCCACTAATTCAGCTGGGGGGAGTGGGAAACAAAATAAGGCAGAGAAGTATTTGGATATGCAAGATTTCCTTCAGATTTGGACAGCTTTTCTCTGTTTCAGTAGAATTTTCTCATATTCAGTAAGCATCCCTGGAGAGAGCCTGGAGTAAAAATCTGAGAACCACAATCCCAACACTGAACATTCCCTGAAGTGAACTGGGTTTGATCACAACATTATTAAAGTCAAACAGCCACACAACATATGAATGGAACTAATTCTCACCTTGTGGTACAGCTGTATCCTTCACTTTACAGTAGGGATTTCTGTCCTTTCTGGATCTTTAAGTTTCAGATGAAATTTTCCGGTGGCCAAGACTCACCCAACACTACATACTTCAGAGAGAGGGAAATTTGGACACACTGCACTGAAAACCATGGATCCACACTGGAGGGAAGGTGTCACACCACACCTTTGACAAACTGTATTTTTAATATAGGTTCACTTTATGATGAAGAAATTCAGAATTCTATAATCAGAGTGACTGGGAATGTGTATGCTGTAACTGAGACAGCACATCTGGATGGCAGTTAGTATTATTGGTGTTATTTGAGTACTTTGGTTATTTGGAAGGGGTGAAATGGAGAGAGAGTACAAGTGTGACATGAAAAAACTGCTTAACAGTCACAAGAAAACTTCTGAAGAACAGTGAGTGTTATTCAATTTAACACCTAAGGTTATGTTTCCACATTTAGATATCCATGTGTGATTCAAGTGCCTAAACTCACATCACAATCTGCAGATAAATGATCAACAGCATCTAATAGTTAGCAGGGAGAAATTCAGGTGACCAGCTACTAGGAATCTTATCCTGAGATAAGATCCTACGCAATGAGTTCAGGAAAATATGGGGTTTGCTGATAGTGATAAAAAGTTGGTACCTGCTTACATAACACCTTCAGGAACCAGGAAATCACAGAAGTACAAATGCAATAATAATCACCATTCCTGAGAAAATACAAAGCGTGCTCTTTGTCTCTCCCTTACTGGCAAAAGTGCCCTGACAGGAGCAGAAAAATACACAATCTTTGCTACAGGCATCTGAAAAGCTGGCAATATTCCCAGAAAACAGGGATACTCTGGGCAGAGACAGCACTGCATGGCCATGTGTGCCATGGAGCAGAGGGTCCCAAGGGATGCTCTTGAGGCAAGAGGCTCTGCACAGCCTGGAAGGCCAGCTCCTGTCTGAAGCAGCACAAGGCATTGAACCTGCTACACATCCCATAGAAATCAATGATAATCCTTTCACTTTCGTGGTTTTGATATGCCATTGCTGTCATTGCCCTGTTCCTACACACTTCATCCTGCCTTCTCCCTGCCTCAGCTGCACCCACCCACTGATGCCTCCCAGGGAAAACAAGGTTGCATGAATTTGCAGGCTCAAGCTTTGTGCAAGGAACTTAGATATTTAATATGCAGCTTGCAGTCATTGCTCCCAGCTTCAACAGCCATCTGGAGAGAAATTTTGAAGTTCACTGACATGCTGGAGAAGTGGACCTGATTGAGAAATGATGTTCAACAGCTGCCAAAGGGGAGGGGGATTGGAGCTGAAAGTTTTCACCGATGGCTCCAGCATTGCCCCACAGTGCTACTAGCAAGTAAATATATGTCAGAACCTACTGATCGTGCCCAGTTTGCATTTCATAAATTAAAATGTATCAGCTGTTTCTTAACATTTTATTTTCAGTCTTCTTTCGGTCATAATTTGGCCTAGGGACTACATCTGTGATGAATCCCTTGCAACAGGACCTTGCCATTTGGACTACAGTTGTCATCAAAATATTCTAGTGTGCTCACACAGACTGAGAGAAATATATTTTTTTTAAATATTCTATCACTCAAAAATTAGTTTCAAAAATCACTATTGCTTATTGAGTTGAAAAATAGTCTGTGTTGAAATTCAGTTTCTGCCTCGCTCTGATTGCAAATGTTTGTGTGTCTGTGTGTATATATACAAATATAAGCACAGACACACAACAGCAGGGATATGCATAGGCAGTAAATAAACCTATGTAACATAGTTTTCCAAAATGCAATTTCACCTCAATTTTAATATTAAATAGCAGCTTGAAGACCATTCCAAGTGTTTGATTTGAAGCATTATTTTCTCAAATCTAATTCTTATTTACATTTAGAGATCAAGTCTTGTATCAAGCCATATGCTCAGTGCTGCAAAAGGTGGGGATTCAGGTGCAAGGTTCTGGAGAGAGGTTTTCGTGTCCCACTGAAAGGTCCCACCTGCCCTCTGAACACCCCTGTGCCTTTCACAGCCCCACAGCAGGCCATGTGCATATCAGTCTGCCCAGGCTGCTGAGAATGGTGGCCCACCAAGGCCAGCACCTCGGGCAGAGCTCCACTTCCAGGAGCTGCAGCTGAGATCTCCTTCAGATGAGTTCCAGAAGGGACAGGGAAGCTGTATGAAACGGAGGTGAATGATCACTAATGAGCTTCTAATGGATTTCAGGAGGACTGTCCCTGTGGAAAATGGATAACCAAGGTTGTCAGGAGATCAAAGGAGAGCATTAAAGCCAAACAAGGATGGTTGTGACATTGTTGTCTAACAGACTACAGACCAAAGCCACCCACTGTGCTGTCCCTGTTGGCTGTGATCACACTGACACAAACTTGGGGGCTGTGGTCAGTGTGGAATGCAGAAGTGAGGCCACTGCTTTCCCTTTGTATAGGTGGGCAAGTACGCTGTTGTCCAGCTTTCTTATGATTCCCTCCAGCCTCAATATGTGTTTTTCCTGAGTATTTGAGCCACAAGAGGTATAAAAACCTGAGAGCTTTCTCAGTCTTCTTCCTCTTATCCCTTACGTCTGTCCTCACTGGGGAAAGGCAGGGTGTGAGGGGCTGTGTGGGAGTTTGGCTGCCAGCCAGGGCCGATTCACCACACGCCACAGTGCAGGTTCCAGAAGTTTGATTGACTGCTCCCTAGACAACAATAGGATTTCAGGTGTCACCAGTCCTGCTCCAAGCATAAACAAGCAAGTCAGCCAGCAAATATTAGCTTTTGCTTTTCTAAGTGCTTCTTCAGCGCAGTGTCACTTCTATTCATCTTGACACTTCTATAATGAAGTGTCAAGGCAAACACAGTGTGGTGTGGGAACTGCTTACCACAATACCTATGCAGAATAAGGAGTATGAGTTCAGACTGGCAGCAAATGAATAGGAGGTGGGAATTGTGCCTATTTGTTTTTCTTCAGATAATAGATGTCCCTGTCCCTGAGAGCAGTGGAATGGGACAGCGTCATCCCATTGCTCCAGGGGTAGGATTACACAGCCAGATAGCTCCGTGATATCTGTGCTAGCTCTTCATAGTTCAAAGCTCTTGTGCTGTGACTACAAGGCTAGCAGGATAGATTAGCCCCATGGAGCTCTTTGGTGTGCCTACGCTTACTTGCAAATTACATCTTTGCCTCTCTCCTTATTACAAATTTTTTTGAGGCTTCATGCTATCAGTGGTGCTCATGGGAAAGTCAGGCCCCACAAAAGCATAAGTGAGAAGAAAAAGACAAGAAGATCTAGGCCCCAGGGCACTTTCTAGTAAGTGATACTAGAAATACTTTTCTGAGGAAGCATTATCTGTTTCAAAAATCCATGGCAGAAGAGACCTGTTTGTCTCTTCCAGTTCTCATTCACTCTACTAACCATTCCACAGCATGGTTCATGCTTTGACAGCTTTGACCTCTTTGCTGCTCTCATATGCTGGTATGCACAGCAGTCCACAGGTTATAATCTCCCATTATCCAAGGAATCATGTCATTGCTAGGGACAGGGGGCAGGGAGCCTTTTCCAATGACAAGGAGTTCCTTCTAGTCAGGGTAGCATGGCCCCAGTTCCATGCCAGAGGGGAGTGGTGGATGTAGCATGGCAAGGGAGGTGAAGGGTACTGCCTGTTGTTGGGGATTTCCAGGGTGAGCAACAATGTTCCTTTCCTTGTGCACTCTGTCCTTAGTATTGTTGCTGTTCCTATTCCTTTACTTATCTATTGCTGTTTCCAGTAAATTTTTCTAATCTTCACCCATGATCTTCACCTTTTGTGTCTGCTCTCCAGTCACCCTCAGGGGAGGGGGAGAGGAAAGCAGGGGGAGCAAGACAACAGTGAGTGATTTGGAGAGTCTTGGTGGGGGCACAGAATTGGGAAGCACCATTCTCAAACCACAACCTCTTTCTAAATGCAAAAGAAATAGACATAGAAAGAAACGACACCTCAGGAATACTCATCTGAGACATGGAAAGCCCAGAGTATTCCTCTTTTTCCATCTTCAGCTCCTCAGCTAAGTGGTGTCAGCCCTTTCCCTTGGTTTACACTGAGGTTCAAACATGCTCAGTCCTCTCCTGTCTTCACTGATAAGTTTTACTGCCTGCAAGCAATCACTGCTCACATTATTCAAACAATGGATTTTTCTTAGTTTCTCACTGGCCCAGTGAACATTGAACATTTTGATACAAGCTACTTTTGTTACAGCTCCCAGAGGAGAAATTAGAGAGGTAGCTACACCCTCAGGGCTTCCATTTAGGTGTGTCAGGCTCAAGTCTGGGTCATGTGGGAGCCAGAGACCATCCTGGTGCTGTTCTGATAAGAGATCTATCCTAGCATGAAACTGCTTCACAGTGTATATCACCACAACTTCAGGATTCCTGTACAAATTTGAGTTTTTAAAAGAATAAAATCTTGACCAAGTGCCTCTTCTGTGCACTTCCACTTTTCTGGCTTTTAATAACTCTTGGCAGCTGGGAATTGATTTGGAAAACCCGACAGCAGATAAAATTGCTTAGTTGGAAAGATGCTCAGCTTCGGCTCCAATTTTTTGATCAAGCTCTCATTTATCCTCATAGTCTCTGAAGTTACTGATTCTTTGAACCTGGCTGCTATTCCACATAAGCAGCGTTTTATGTATAATCAACTTCTTTATTACATAACAACCAGTAACATCTGAAAGCTTTAAACATATTCTAACATTTTAATGATAGCAAGGAAAGATTTATGGGCAGAGTAAATATCTTTTATTGGCCTGATAATGTAGTTGGAAAAATGCAGACTTGCTTTTGGGCACCCAAACCTTTTTCCAAATATGAAACAGAAGCTGCAAAATTGTGGCTTGATGTTTGCCATTTCTTCTGGTTCTGAAGCAGCTCGTAGATGTCTGAAGTCTTGCCTGGTTTCCCAGCAGTGCAAGTAGACAAAGTATTAAATCCCTGCAAATCTTAATTTGGTTATCATGGTTACATTACCCTACTATTTTAGGATACTATCAAATTCATTATAAACTGAAATAGCCATATGCTTGATGGTCTTGCCTTTGAATTGTCATATTACATTGCCTTGTTTTCAAGTAATACCTTACCTCAAAAGTCTTTCTAACCAGCCTTTGTAGATAGATAATATTTGATGTTATTGCCTAAGTTGTATTTCTTTTTTAAACCCGTAAAAAAATGTTTACTTGCTTTTAGGTTTCCTCTGTGAAATCTTCTCCTTAAAGAGAAGGAAAACGCACCATCTGTGACATAATTTGTAGCTGCTTGTTCGAGGCAGACTGTTCAGAAGGAAGTAAATCTTTCCACATTTTAGAAAGCTTGTGAGGGAAGGAATTCATCCACATTTAGCAGACACTGGGGTAAGTACATTCTTCTGGAAGCCGCAGGTTTGGGGGGCAATAAATCCTTCAATTTCTATTAGACAGGAGGCAATAAATCCTTTGATCTCTATCACACTCAATGATTTTACTCCACTCAGAATGTACATTTCATTGAGGTACCGTCTCCATTTTCCCATTTTCCTGGAATTAATTTATCCTCCCCTCCTAGGTTACTACCCCTTTTTTTAATTAATTGGTTGTACTTCTCAACTGTTCATATAAGGGCATGGCATTCAGTTATACTATCAGTTAAGAGAGAAAATATTTTTTTTTCTACTTTCATCATCTGAGTAAGAGACTCTGAAGTTGCACCAGTGTATTCCCTTTCCTAAGAGTACCAAAGTATTTTCTTTTTAAAATAGGCAGGCACCCTTAAGCTTGTTGAAAGGAAGTTTTTTTGAACAGCTTTCTTTATACTTTTGGCCAATTTCAAATTCAACATTTTCTCTTACATCTAACTACAAGTGTCAGTAGGCTTACTGTTGGCCTGAGAAACACTAGAAATCTACTATTTTAGGTTGAAAATCTGGAGAAACAGGTTTTCCATATTAATTCAGCACTATTTTTATCTGCAGCTTGGACCATGATGTCAGTAAATAAATGTAATTGACAAATTTTAGCAGCACAGCATACCTCAAATGCTCAGAAGTTATTTTTCTCATTTTTCTGCTGCCTTTGGTATTTTTAATTAAAAATGAAAGCATTTTCCAAAACCCACTTAAAACAGAAGCATCCCACTCCGAATTATCCCTTAAAACTCTATCCAATGAGAGGCCAGATGGGGAAGAGGATTTTAGAATGAAATCTGCATCTTCTGGTGTAGAAGTGGGGAAGGTTTTTAGCCTCCCCAAGCTTATTTCTGTCAAACAGTGACACCCGGTGGTCAGTCAGGCTGAGGCATTGAGCCCTCCAGCCCCAGTGCCTGCCTCTGCCCTTGGGATGAGGCCGAAAGGAGGAGGGTTTCTGGCAGCCAGGTGCCTAATTAGCAATGACGGGGACTGAGTAGCAAATGAAACAAGCACATGGTCGGGTATATAAAGCGTAAATACACTGAGTGATACATCTTGCATCTTTTTTTCTTCTGGCATTTAATAGCATCATATTAGACTGGAGATGCTTATCTGTTCCCCTAAGGATAGGAAATAATTTAAATTTTGCTTATAAATATGTCAAGTATTCCCTTCTGTCACCGCATTCTTGTACAGCTGGTAAGCTGGGGACAGTTTCCAAAAACTGCTCTACAGGGTGAAACAGTGTTGTCAGACTTTATAAACCATCTGGAACAGCAAGCTGCTTTTCATGCCCTGAAATTCCCAAGCCCTGCTTTTTTACACCGTATGTAAAATTGATATCTTCCTATAAAAGTATAAGACTTAACCTATGAAATTATAATAAGAAGTTCCAGAGTTTTGATAAAGTTTTTGATCTCATTACCGAGGTGGAAGACATGTTCCACACATGAGTTACAGCACCAAATATCTTGCAGCAGCAGCAGCAATTCCTCAGCAGTGCCAGTCTCCAGCTCCTCAGGGCTCTTCTCTGCCCATCAGTGCCCTGGCACATGGCACTAGCAAACCACAGTTCTACAAATTAAATTTAGGGTCCAGTTTACCATCTTGTCCAGAAAAATTTTTAGACAGGGACATTTCGTGACCTTTGCCAAAAAATTTCCTCCAAACATCTTGAAGTACATAAGACTCATCCAATACTTCCATGACTCCTTTGTGAAGGGTGCTCCAGATTAGGAGTTAGGTTGTCAATGACAAAAGTGCCTTTCAAGTACAGCCAGAAAAAGACTAGGGAGAGGTGGGAGCAGGACTGGTGGGGTTTGCATGAGCTCTGCTCACATGGATGATGGATTGGGCCTGTTCCCTGGTTCATTCATTCTTCTCCCAAGCTCTGTTTTTATTCCACGTGCTAAAAAAAAGTTGGAAAAATGTTGGAAAGATTTTCTGGTTTCATCAATAAGGAGAGTTAGCATTCTATTAAGTTGGCTTTACCCTATCAACTCTGCCCTTTCCTTCTTTTATATACCTAAATGGATGGCATGATCAAGTGTGGTTATAAAACTTCTTTGCTATCATGAAAGATCTACCATTTTCTTATTGACTCTTTTCTGATTATCTAAATCAAAGTTGTGAAATGGGATTAAAGATGAGAGGCTAGCTGAAGCATATATATATATATATATATATATGTATCCAACAAGATATTTCTGATTTTCCTCATAGTCAAAATTTTGAAACATACTGTTATATTCAAAAGAAACTCAAATATGCTATGATGATAAATGCATAGTAGGACACTCAGTTATCCATAAATACTTCATAATGATGCCAGGCAATGTCATGTTACTGTAACAAAGATATGCTTATAGTGTCTGAATGGATTTTATTGATTTAGAGGCTTTTCACCCAAGGTAAAATCAATATTAAGAGTGTTTTTATTAAATTTTAGGAAAGGAGGAAAGTGATTTGATATTAATACTGTTTGTAAATATTTTCTTTTTGTCTTTCTGACCTGCATATGTTAAAATCATGTTATAGCAATAACAAAAGCCAGATACTAAAAAAATGGCTGTCGGTCTGCACTTGAACATAGTTCCTGAGGAAGTAATTTGCTGCATAATATCACCAGGGCAAACAAGGTAGCTTCTAAAATGACATTCAAATAAAATGCAGGAGCTGGTTGGACCAGTGCTCTGAGGCCCAAATTTGCATCTAAAGTAAAACATCAAGTCGGTAAGAGGCAGGTTATTTCTGCAACCAGAAGAAAAGGAATGCTGATGTTTGACTGGGCTAAATCACTGTGGTCTTGATTTTATGATATTTGCACTTCTGCACGGAAATGCATTGCTGCCAGGGAAAACTAGAATATATATCTGTCATACCCATTCTTGGTTTACTTTTTTTTCTGTTCTTTGCTACTTTTCAATATCCTTTTCTTCCTTGTTTCTTTCCTTTTTTTCTGCTGCCAGATCTGTTTGTCCCGTTAGTGTCTATACTCTAAATCTGTCTTCCCTCAGTTTCTGTTCCTACTTCTTCTATCCTTCCTTCAGTCCTTCCTCCTTGTATAACTTGATATACCTCTCTTTCCAGGACTAGGTAATGCTTCATCCTTACTTCATTTTTTTTTCTAAATCCTATCAGGCTACGATCTATTCAGTTATTTTGAAAGTCCCATTATAGGCTCAGAGTTTCTAAACTCAAGTTAGTAGCTTTTTAAATGCCCTCAGTATAACTTTTTTGTCTTTACTTCTTTCCCAACAGCTGAAGAAGGAAAGGTTCGTATGTGTAGACTGAGCATCTATTCAGTCATTTCTGAAAAAAGAGCATTAAAAAAAGAGAAGGAAATATCTGTAGTTACCAGAAATTTTTGGAGTCCATGTACATGTGTGTGCTTGCACATATGGCTGTTCCAACCAGGGTCATTTTTATTTTTCTTCATTAATTTTCTGCCCTTTGTCTCACTTCTATTGCCATTCAGTGTTAACTAGTTGGCTGAAATGTTTTGTGTAATTGGACTAAGCAACCGTGTTGATAATAAGACAAAGCCCTAAAGGTCCCAAATTCTGTAGCCTCAAAATACTTGCAAATTTTCCTTGTCACCGAATGCTGCCCCTGGCAGACAAAATTCATTTTTTGCTCCATTAGGCTCTTCTGTCTTCAGTTTTCTCTACCATGCCTGCCCCTATCTCTCCTTAGCTGCCTTCTACAGGAGCTTCTGTAGCATTTAGCATCAAAAATGCAGTTCTTCAGAAAAACCTGTCAACGCAAGAATTTAAATCTGAAAAAATTACACAGCAGTACCAGCTTCGGGCAATGTACCCTGTACATAAAGAGACCTTTTTATCTCTGGATGTTGGTCCTTGTGACCAATTACTAAACCCATCTTTCCAACTTATTTTTATCATGACATGATAACATAGTGGCTTTCACTAAGACCTGTAACATTTCCAGCATTAATTCTGCTGATGTACAATTTTGCTTTAACATGCAACTCAAAAATTCCTAAAAGATGCCAACAAAATAACACATCTTTTGCTGTAATTCCAAGGAAACATGCCACCCTTGGATCTTCCCTTTTTTAACCAAAAAAAAAAAAATTTATAGAATTAAATATTTGTAACAAGATTCTAGAAATTTCATGTGCATGTTTCACTGTCTTAAAATGTCAAAGAATTTAAATTGCATCATTGTGCAAACCAAGCGTTCTCCTGAGCTGGCTGTATGTTTCTTTCTGTTCATGATGGTGCAGCCATCTCTTACTTTTGTGATGGGTTTTAAGCAAGGGGTTAGAGCAAGAATGGCTCTAGGGGTTATATGAGAATGCCAGTGTTTAATAACCTTGTCCCAATTCCAGGACAGAAGACGAGGGAAGGCCAGAGAAACCTTTTTGATTGCACAAAGGGATAGATATATATACAGATATAGATATAGATATAGATGATACAGATATAGATATAAAAGACACTATATAGTGTAGAAAGGTAGAATGGCAGCAAAGAAAATGGCTTGTGAATGTTTATTTACTGTTCATAATATTGAAAATTTGCTGAGTACCAATTCATTGATTCTTTTTGGAATTAGGAACTACTGAATTGAACTAGGAAGTGACATATATTTTTTAAAATAAGAACTTTTTACCTGCAGTTTGGCCATAGAATTCATTACCAAATAAAGACTATTTTTATGCTAAAAATTTAAATGGATGTTAAAAGGAAATAGACAAAAGCAGGGAGGTAGAGCCTACCTGGGGTGCAGCATTAATTCAAAAACCTGGTGTCTTGGAGTGAGCATAAAGGGAAGTGTCTCTTTCTGTTTACCCTGTTCTTGCAGGTTCTTTCCTAGGGTTCTGCTCTTGGCTAGAGACAGGATACTAGGTCTCAGTTCTTTTTAGATGCAGTGTGTCCTTCCCACTTCCAGCCATCACCCTGACTGTACAGGTGGTTTTGCATTAGTATTTTATCAGTATAGATCTTCTTTTTGTCCCTAAGCATTTGAAATTAGTTTCTTTTTAAAAACACAGTATTTTAAACACATTCCAAAAATACAGAAGAAAACACTATGCATGACTGTTGAACACAGTCAATTTCATATCAGCAAAGAGTTTCCCAAATCCAAGCAGTGCCTGAGCAGGATACCTCTCTTATACTTTACACAACTTAAACCAGAGGGATGTTACACCAACAGATTGAGATCTAGAAACCATGATGGCCCTAGGCCAGCCAGAACTGCAGACCTGCCCTGTCAATTGGCCAGTGAATTCAGATCAATTATGTAAGTGAAATATTTAGCTTCCTCCCCACAGCTCAATGGTTCTGTCTCCAAATTAATTCTATGGATGTGCTGATGGACACAGTAAAATTGACAGGTGGCTTGAATTCCTGGGTCATGTGAAAGACCCAGTTCAGTCTGAGGAGGCATCTGGTTCTGCTAAAGAACTGGAGAGGGTCTTCAGCCTTTATAGTGGGAGGTAGGGGATTTCCAGAGATTCAGTTCTTGAGAGCTGCATTTTAAGAGGAGTTTCCTTACCATGGCAGAAATTACCTAGGATGCTGCAGGGCCCATTGCCCCCTAAATAGAGTGCAGAGTTCTCTCACAGCCAAGAAAGCTGTATCAGTTTTCACAGCCACAGGGCATTAAAATCAGAACACAAACAGTACACCAAAGAGGAAATGTTTCAGTGAATAGCCATAATGGCTCCATTTGTTCCTGCTTTGCTGTTCTGCACACCCTGCAGGAGAAATATCTGCAGAAAAGAACAAAAAATACATATGCTGTATCTTGTTTCCACATGGGGAATTATCTCCAGCCCCTTAAACTGAAGACTGTGTGTAAGTAGTGTCTTGGACTAGCACATATCTTGATGAACACACACTGATCCACTCCGAGGAGACACAGACAATTTGGTGAATATCTGTGAGTGTCTCTGGGGTCGGCTAACAGTGTCTCATGTTTTCTATTTGAAGGCAGAGCTGAGAACAGCTAGGGATGGATCTTCTGGCACAGACTTGTTGCTGTGATAAAGATTGAAAATATCATAAAATATAGATCTCAGGTGTCATAATATATCCATATAATGTGTCATTCAAAAAGAGAGAAACATAGGTAGAAACAAGTCAGTCAATTTTCTGCTCTTGTAGTTTGCTGCTACTTGATGATGATCTTTGAAGCAAAAAATCTTTAACAAAAATACTTTCAAAATCAAGCAGGGTTTTCTATCATAGGCCAAGCCCACTGTGACTTTGTCACATCAATTCCTACATTTGAAGAATCCTCTCAAATAAATTTCAAGAACATTTTCTCTATTCTGTTCACTCTGGTTTCTCAATTTAGGTGACTGCAATAATAGTTCTCTCACAGAGGTTAAGGGAAATTGTTGGCAGGGAGAAAAATTGTGATGAGATTTCATTTCAACGCATAGACTCAAAGAAGGTTTTGACAGCTGGTGGTTCCAATTTAACTTCCAGCCATCCCATTCTTCAGAGAAAAGCTGTAAGATATACATTATATTTTATACAGCATTTCTTACAAATTTTCTTCCATAACCAAAACAACTAGTTTAGCCCAATGTTCTCATTTTCTATAAGTCCAGCTGTGAGAGCAAACACTTTATGAAAATATTCCACTTATCCTTTCTGTTCCTTTTGACAAGATCAGCACTTTCTGATTAATGTATATTTCTAAAATTTATATTACCCTTCTCTATGTACTCAGTTGGGTTATGGTAGATCATGAACTACAATTTATTTTGCTATAAATAGTATGCATTTCTAAGATGACAGTCAGAGTATGTCAGCTTTCTGCTCACTTTTTAAAATGCAAGGAGGTAGTCACTGGTAGAGAGGATTCTCTGTATCCTGTCACAGGTAGAGAGGATTCTCGGTTTTGTACTGAACCTGGCAGACAGCAATACTGCATTGTCACCAAGATGTCCTCATTAAACAAGGTACCGGGAAACCAAAAGGCAGTGGAGAGGGATGCCGGTCAATACAGAGCATGACAGAAAGTAGACAAAATATCTGTCTACTGCAGCTGTTACAAAAGACCTTCACCCATGAAAATGCAGAAATAAACTGACGAGATGGTGAAGGCCAAGAGAGGTTTGGGATTATGTCTCAGGATTTTGTAGGAAATTGTTTCTCATACATTTCAAAATAGAAGGATATCAGGCAAGTGCTAGCAGTGATCTCAAGGTGCCGGGTCAAAAACACAACAAACAAATAAAAGAGGAACATTGAAATAAATGGACTGGAAGATAAGAAAACCAATGTTCCATCTATAAGTATTCCTTAAAAGTATTCCAATTCTTAATTAACTATGACATCTTTGCAATCGCATCTCGTTGTGGCTCCGCAGAGGCTGAGTCTCTGCCGTGCCACAGCTCGGCAGCAGATGGAACTCTCGGCCTGCATTTGAACTGCCTTTTCCAGCCTTAGTTTCATCTTTTTGTACTTTTTTTGGTACCTTTCCATTTGCCAATTAAATACATATATTGCAGTACTCGTCTGTTGAAATTTAGAAACAAGCTGAAATTGATAAAAGAAATTTGAATGGCGTTTTGCACACTAAAAAACTGTATTTCGTTTTGGGCTTTCATGCCTTTATGTCTTTTACAAAGCCACTGCTGTTCTTGTCCAACAACCATAAAAATAGTTTTTTCTATGGATTCTGTGAATTCTCTGAATCAGGCTCTAAATGAGATCACACTGTAAAAGAATTATTAGACGCCCTTCTATTAAAATTCACTTTTTCACTAAGGGTGCTTTCCAGAAATCACTGAGAGGAATGGTACCAGGTTTTTACTTACAATGGTATTTAGTTTTCCTCTTTAATTTTATTTGAAATACATAAGCCATATTCAGGACAAGGATTAGAGCCCAAGATTTCCATATTTACAGGAGGAAGTAAGAGGTTTGCTCCAAATGTGCGGGGAGTGTTTTCAAGCTACTATCTCATATCAGTGGACTGGTTTCTGCAATAAAAAGAGTGTATTGATTCCTCTTTCTCTGAGAGTCATGTGGCTTTACCAAATTTTTAGAACTACTTTAGCAAATCTAAAAGTATCCTTGCAAAGCACATTTATTCTATTATCTAAATAAGTCCTATCATGTAAAGACAGATTGTGATCTCTGAGGAAAACAAAACTGCTTCCTTTTCATTAAATTAAAAATTCCAAAGGCACAATGGTGAAAGTCATAGACATACCAGGTAGCATTCCCGGGAGAATGTGCTGGGAGAGCAAGCTTAGTGCTTCTGGAAGCTCCTTTTTCCTTCAGCAGCAAACAGACTGTGGTCAATCTGTCTTAATCTTCCAGGAGCAGAACTGCTGGGAAAAGTATTAACAGCATCTGGGACCACGTAGCAGACAGAAGTCATATCTGACAGCTTGGTCATATATATTTCACAGAATATACTGGAGAGGTCCCTTAGCTTAACCATTTTGATTTAAAATTGTGAAGAAACCTCAGACTCTCTCTTTTGACCTCCCGGGCAATTATCTGGTTTAAAGAATTTCCAAAGAGTAGAGCCTGGCAGAGAAGGAAAATCCAGCTGCCAGGAGCAGGCTGCCAAAGTTGCCAAGCTCTGTAGTGGGTAAAGGGTACAAAGAGAGCATGACTGGTAGGGAAATTGAGCTTTTCAGCCTAGAGAGACAGTTATATGAATGCTGAAGCCAAACATAAAATCAAAACAGGTAATTCAGGGCAGAAAAGCCTACTTAAGTACTACTACACTAGACCCCCTGAAAGGATAGTCAATTTTGAAAGTGCCTGCTGTGTGGGGTTTTGAGCCAGCACAGCGAAATTCAAGTGGCGAATGGGCATGAAACAGGATTATGTGTTTTTTCTTCACCACCACCATGCTTGTGCTCTCCAGCTCAGTCTCTTTCTCTCTGTAGAATAATTGTTTCTGCACAACAGTTTGCCTCCATGAAAAGAAGCATACACAGCAACCAGTAGCTGAATACCATATTAAAATAACTCAATATAAAGGTTTCCATTTTTTCTGGTTTCAGAAGCATTGAGAAGCTTCAAGTTATACCTGTTTTTGTGATTCAACATTCACATCCAGCACCTTTGAGTAGAAACTAAATTGTTCTGGATATATGAAAATATATGATATATATAAAATATATGAAAATATATGATATATGAAATATATTACAACAGTGAACAGGTGTAACAACATTAGAACTGTCTTCAGAGGAAAAGTAAGTGTAGACAGGAATGACTCATTGTAAGGATCACTGAAAATTATTTGAATGCACTTATTCTGCAATGTTTTCCCTAGTCCACCGAGTTTAAACACTACCAGCAGTTTTCACACAATATTCTGTACAGTTTCATGAACTCTGCTCCATTTACACAGAAGATCCCTTAAAAGCAAGCCTAAAACATATCTGTAACTATTTGGATTATGTGTCACAAAGATTGACTTTTACACTCGTTACTTGGGGATCCAAGCAATCTGTTTATGTTCCCGCAGTAGGATGATGCATCTATTTTCAAAACCTCTGTATAGATATAGACTCAGATTAGATGTGTCAAGGAAGAACTTGGGTCCTTAAGTAAGGGGCAGCAAAAGGATATTCTTCAAGAAAGACAGAGCAGCAGCGTGTCTAACTCCAGGAGGCTTGTTCCTACGCATTGCCCCCTTATGAGCATCTGGGCTGATTTGTTTTATGCCAGGGGCCAGGCAGGTTCTCAGCTAATCCTAGGACAGACAGTAGTTTGTACAGTTGCCTCTGACTTCCCACAACCATAGCTGAAAACTTTTGACATCATCAAAATCCTTATGTTAACATGAGGGTGAATAATACAGTTAAACAGTACAGTTGCTTTTGAGACAGCCTTCTCAATTAGTGCTGTGCTGTCCTGAGTTTATGACTTTAATGTGCAGCACATCTGCAGGTCTTCAGAAACATCAAAGCATCAGTAAAAACAAACAAAAAAACCCCTTTAAACTAACTACCAAAAATAATACTATACCTCATGAGTGTTTGAAAACTGAGAGTAGCATCCACAGGGAAGTTCAATTTTTTAAAAATATTTCCATGCTTATTCACACAGGGTGTTTTTATCTTGTCATGGAAATGTATGCTGTAGTACACTTTCCTCCCCACTCATAGCTGGCATGGCTTTCATCTTCCTGCTTAATGCACAGTTGCTCTTTTCTCTGCCTTGCTTGTGGCAGAAAAATGCTGCCTGAACTTTTATTGCCTTACCTGCTCGAGAACATTGTTCCCATTTGCAACAAGATTTACCAGCACTTTGGGAAATTGGCCAATAGGCTTGTAGGTAGCTCTTCTTGTAAGAAGAAATGGGAACTCAATTGCATAATCAGTCAGCATCACTGTTCTTTTTGACAAAAAGGAAGAGAGGAAAAGAGCAAACCCATGAAAGTACAAACACACTGTCAACATTTAGGTCTCTGTTCATACAATTTGCTTCGATTAGAGGAAAAGCTCTGGTGAGCCTGCCTGGACTGAGGGCTCACTCAAGCGGTGAGACAATGACAAACTGATCTCTGTTCTTGGAAGGATGATCTCTGAATACATCCCCACAGTTTCCCCACATTCTGCCATCACCAAGGACTGTTTCCTCAGCACTCAACCACAGGATTCTGTCATCCTACACCTCCGTCCCCTCCGTACATCTCAAGGATAGTGGCTGTTATGAGCAGGTCTAGAGCTAAAATTTTTTACTCCAAGAAGAGTCATTCACCTTTAAGCCATTTAACACACACCATCTGTAATTATGAGAAGAACCTTGGCCTGGCCTAGAAAACACTCAAGAAGGGAGGAAGAATATCGCCTTTTTCAGAGTGAGAAGACACAGTCCTAGAAAGTGATTAACTAGAGTCACAAAACCATGGATCATGAAGAAAACTCATTAAAACTTCTAACCTGTGGCTTCTTTCAAGTCCTAGGGATTTCTACAAGCTGTGGATGTACCTGAAATACTAAGTGTGATTTTTACCTCAGCACAAATGTCTCCTCCAAGTCACTAATTACCTTTCCCAAAATAGTCCAAGTAGAGGAACAGCTTGGACATGACTGTAACTTTTTCCTCCCCTCTTTAGGAGAGAAGCTCATATTATACAGACCAGATTCTAACTTTACTCCTTTATCCTATACTTGTCCTTTATTTTTAACTCCTTGGCCCTGAGGAATACCGTTCCTTTTAAATTCTGATGTTTAATTGACTTTTTTTTCTGTTTTGTGCCAAAAGAAATAAGCTTGCCTGGAATCCCTGTCAGTAAAAAACAGTGCACAATGAGAATCTTAATCCTGCTCTTTGGAAGAGCTCTACTTGATGTAATGGCATTTGTCTGTGAGATGAAGATCCCTGTTCAGAGCCTATCCCATTATCTTGTAGCATAGTGGGGGAGAAGTTATATCTCTCCACAGCTTCCTATCATCACTGCAGTTGTAAGAGCTTCTGCTGCCTGTTGGTGCCCCCTCATAATTTTTGTGAATGATAATTGAATACGAAAACAATGTTATGTTCATCATCATTTTTACATATATGGATCACATAACAGGTTGCTGAAAATCACCTACGATTATCAGTGAGTATTTCTAATCAAAACCAGCAATAAAAAGTTCATCATCAGAAATTATTTACAAGCTACTATGAAAAAACTTTTGTCTCCCACCTTCTATTCTTCATTAAAATCACTGCTTCGGTCAGACCTTGAAATTCTTTAGGTCTGAAACTGGAGCCTAACAAGATAGTAATTATCTCCTATCAATTTTTTACTTGTCCTTTATCACTGCAAATGTCACATTTGTGTGGAAGGACAGCAGAACACAATGCTGCAGGAATGCTGTGACAAAGGTCTGCTGCAGCTCATTTCCCAAGGCTGAAAGTGAGCACCTTGAAACAAGGTTCTAAAGGCACCTGAACAATGAAAAATATTCAGGCACTATATCAGCATAAAAATGGCCTCACATTTTGGATTCCTGAATGAAGAAACATGAAGCCATTTTTGTCAGTGTGACACTGGTTTGATGCTCATAGTTTTTAGTCTTTTTAGGGGCTACCACAAGCATAAATCAGGAAATAAATACAGCCTTCACAGAATAGGAGTTTTAGCCTGTCTTCAACCTCCATTATATCCACATATCCATACATTTTCAGGCACTTACTCCTGCCTGGAGGCTGGAGAAAGATAGAGAGAGGATGAATAGGGATGATCCACTGCAAGAGCAAACTCAAAGCATGGCAGCCCTGTATCAGCTGGATGGGGCAGATGGCAAGTGGGAGTGGGTGCCACCTCCCACCCCCTGGATTTCTCCACTTCTTTATACAGTGTTATTCTACAGGACACATCAGACACAAATGTGGCAAAATGTCTTCTGCTGTCAGAAAGCTTGGGGAGGGTTCTTCTTACAATGCTTTAAGTTAACATAAGCTGTCAAGAAGTCAGTGTTAGATGGACAAATGGCTGCCACCCCCATCCACACAGATTTTGAAGACTTTCCTCATGCAATATTAGTTATCCACATCACAGCCAGCTTCTTGCTCCTGGCAGGGTGGTCAAGCCCTTTGGCAAGCTCCATCACTGCACCCGCTCTGGTTGTGCAGAGAACTGTGCTGTACTGAACCACACACACCTAGTCACTCCCTTCTTAATGTTTGGGCTTACAATCCTGTCCAAAATGTACTTGAAGCTTGTGAAAAAAAAAAAAGAAAAAAAAAAAAAAAAAAAGCTTGAGAAATTTTCTTCAGCACAGAAGTCTCAGTTTTCCACAGAAGATGTAACAGTGATGCACTAAAGCTCCTCAAAGGGATGGATGAGGGGAAGTTCAGCCCCCAGCCACTGCTTCTTCTGCAGTTGGCTCTGAATGCCAACAAGCTGGGGTGCAGGTGTGCATTTCTGCTTATGCCCAGTGTTTTTGTTCGACACGCATTTATGTGGAACAGAATGGCAAAGACAGCCATCTTTTGATTCAGGCTAAATCTGAGCATTTTCTAAGGTGCCTTGCCCCTACTTTCTGATTGTCTCCCAATAATGCCTCTGATTTCTAATTCCAAATAAGCTAAGGCTTTTGCCTGTTTTCACTGTCCAATAAGTAATGCACTCGAAATGTGGAAAGGATAAAACTTCAGGGTCACAAGCCACACTAGATCTGTGAAGAGCTGACATCACTGCGAGCTGTATGTGTGGAACAAGGACAGTGCACAACAGCACCCTCAATGATGAGTTATAAATGTTTCTATTGGCTTTTCATGGATAGGCTTAATGGTATTATCTGTGTCCTTAACAGAATATTCAACAAATGAAAAATTTGTCTTATAACACACTCTACTGAACAGCATGTCCTGACAGCTAGGGACTCCCACTGCACCCCCTCAGCTGAAACAAACCAATTTTGCCAATGTCACTTTTCACCAACTGAAGCCTTTTCACCTCATTTTTGTCTCAGTGACAGCCCATCTCCAGTAACCACCATTTACACTGACAACAATCTCCTTCCACCACATGCTCCACTTGTCAACAACAGCCATTTTGTTAATATAAAAGTAGTTTCTTGGAATTTTGCTCAGAGTCTCACTCAAGTGTAACTGTATAAGATGTATCTTCCTCCAAAATCTTCGTCATCTTCTTTTGCACTGCTTTACTTAGCCAAGGGTCTAGATATTAGAGCCACATTTCCTCTTCCAAATATATTTATTTGTTGNAATTATTTAAATTCCACAGGAAGGAATCTTCAAGACTAAGCTCCCTACCATGGGCAGGAACACATTTCGCTAAACCAGGTTGCTCAGAGCCCCTTCTAGCCTAGCCTTGCACATCTCCAAGGACACAGCATCCACAATTTCTCTGGACAACCTGTTGCCATGCCTCACCACCCTCACAGGAAAAATCTTCTTCCTAGTACCTAATCTAAACCTGCTCCCTTTAAGTGTGAAGCCAATCCTGCTTGTCCTGTCACTACACGCTCTTGTGGAAAGTCCCTCTCCAGCTTTCTCGAGGGCTCCCTTCAGCTACTGGAAGGACACCAGTAGGTCACCCTGGAGTCTTCTCTTTTTCAGGCTAAACACATCCAATTTCCTCATGTTAGAGGTTCTCCATCTCTCTAATCACCTCGGTGGCCCTACTCTGGACAAGCTCATGTCCTCCCTGTCCTGAGTTCCCCAGAGCTGGATGCAGCACTCCAGGTGGGGTCTCACCAGAGAAGCACAGAGGGACGGAATGCCCTCCCTCATCCCACAGGCCACACTGCTTTTGGTACAGCCCAGGGTATAATTGGCTCTCTGGGCTGGAAGTGCACACTGCCAGCTCATGTCCGGCCTCTCATCCACCAACATGAATGTGTGCATTTGAGCATAATGCAGAAGCAGTGGTTCTCACTTCTGTATTTCTTCTTATCTTATAATTTCCACTTAAATTCTCACAAACCTAGGATGCAGTCCCATTTAACATCTTCCTGTCTCATTATCCATTTTTAAACTAGGCAAAACAAGTCTGGAGTGGAGCTTCAGTGTAGATATTGTGAAAGGAGAAAGGGAAGGAGCATGGAAATACACGTATTTTCCCGTGGAGAGTGGTGGATCAGTGGGTAGTCTCTGGACACTGGGGACACTTACTGGGATGAAGGTTGTCCAATGAACCACTGTTATCACAGCCACCCATCAGGGACACCTGCTCCATATTCTGCTGATTAATTTGGCCGTCCTGACCTTCACCTCTTTTATCTGTTGTATGTCAGAGATGTTTCTTTGCATTTCAGAGTCCAAGGCCAAATATAGCAGTTATAGGGAAGTCAAAGCAGGAGATTTTGAGGACTTTGGAGAAAGATTAGATAGCTATACTGATACTTTATAAGCATAGGATGGGCAAAACATGGGACTCCTGGGTTGTCTGCTAATTCATAGAGCCTAAGAGAAGCAGAGATCCTCAAAGCAATGAATCATGAGGAAAATGATGCTAAAAACAGCAAAAAATACTTGGTGCTCCTACTTACAGTCAACACCAACTGCAATGAGACCCTATACACATAAATATACACCCTAAACACTCAGCAGAGGGTTTCTGTTTATCACAGATTTTGGCTGGCAGTCTTTCTGCTTGCTGAATGCACTAAGAAACTTGCCTGTTGCCCAAAGACCTGGATCCTGGCAAAAGCACAAAGGCCTGCTTGGAAACAGAGAAATTGAAATTGGAATGCATCAGTGGTCAGCTATTTCCCTCCCAAAGTCTCAAGTTTCTGGTCTCTTCCAGGACCATTGCACATCAGGAGGTATCTTCCCCTGGTCCTGGTGGATATTGAAAGGAAAGTAGGCATTAGATCCAAGACAAAGGGAGGACTAGAAGGAAAAGATATCACTACCACACCTACTACCATAACTCTTCTAGGCTTGGATATTTTCCCACTTTTGTATATTGGTTCACTGTGGCAGATTTGTACTTTTTTTTTTTTTTCCTCACAGTCTCTCTTATATTCCCAGCTTTCTTTCTCTCCTCCTTTTTTCTCCATCTGCCATTTTTGTACACATTTTACTCCCAATCCTTTCTTGTCCTCTTCTTCAGGCCAGAAGCATGTGCAGTATAACAGTTGTTTTCTCTGGCTTTTTCAATCATACATGTATACACAGACAGATAAATCCATATATTTGAGAAGACAAATACAAAGCACTTGGTTGCTTCTTCATTAGGAGCAGATGATGGTGAAATCTGTGGTGATTGTCATGACTCACTTAAATCTGGGCCTTGAGAACTCTGTCCTCTGTGCAGACAGGTTTTGTCTCAGTGTAAATGATCCACTAAGAGAGCGCTGCAACGATCCAGCTGGATCCTCATCCCAAACCTCTCTGTATTTCAGGCCATTGAAGGCCAGTTAAAATGTAAGACCAGCCCTGGAAGTAGGTTGGACATTCTATAAAATCACAGAGGTGTGATATCCTCACAATAGCCACCCAGAAAGTTGCTTCAGGGCCCTGTGCCGGCTGGGGCATCAGGCCTAGGAAAGGAGACTCATATTGCACTGTTATTTTTAGGCTTTTTGCTGCCTAACCAGAGAGATGGACTCTGGCAGCTAATTTGAGACAAAGCTTTACTGAGTCTACTAGAGTGCTTGGCATCATCAAGAAAGTGTGTAGGAAACCAAAGAGTAAGCTTCAGGTGAGTAACCACTCAGTGCCTCACTTGATAGGAGGAATCTCATCACTACCCATCAGAAAGGTTCCTTGGAAAGACTCTCATGTCTGTTACACCTCTTGGTCCTGTCACCTTTCAGATGGTAAATTAAGATCTAAATGAGCACATGGATGTTGTATGAGAAAGGAACTTCATTTATCCCAGACACCATGTAAATATGCCTTGCAACTTTTCTGGTCAGAGCTTGCTCTCTCTGGTACATAATGCTGCTTGAGAAGGGGTACTAGCAGAATAAATAAGAATAAATAAGAACAATTTATCTTAGGTCATGACACAGTAGACAATGTCACTGGACATAACACTGAAGCTTAAAAAAGGCCTAACAACATGCCAGAGCAATGGAATAAATAAATCAGAGATGACTTTTAAATCATACAAAATGAATAACAATTTTTTTTCTGCTGTAATACTAAAGCCCCTGTTCTGAAACAAATTTACATGACAGGCCAAAAAGGACTGTTGATATTGTATATATGCTAGTATACACATAGAAAACTACCTTGAAAAGGCTTGAAAAGTTCACAAAACCAGCACTCCCAAAATTATGCAACCCAGAATTAAAGTTTTCCATATACCCTTAATTTTATCTGTTTATCAATGATACAGTCATTACCTAAATTTTGAAAGTTATTTTTTCCACAGAACCCAGTCTTGGTTGATGACTGAAAGAAAAGCATTTTATTTGATTCTTTAGCCAGATTCTTCAGGTGGAGGTCCCAGACATATTTTGAACATGGTATTCACAGCCTATTCACCACCTGTTCACAGCATTATTAGTTTCCAGCTGGGAATTTCTCTAGCACTTGCTCTTTACTGTATAGGTCTCAAGATTTTCACAAGAACTTGGCATTGTACAATCTCGTCTTGGTACCTATTCAGCAGGACTCACAACCTCTAGCTTGGATTCAAGTACTCTTCAGATTACTCTTTGCTAGGGCTGGGCATCAGCAAATGGGAGCCACAAAATCAGCATAGAGTATCCAGTGAAAAATGTCAAGAATATGTCTAAGTCCTAAAGGAACTTTAAGAAAGAGACTTCTTCGAAGTTAGAAGATCCTCAAACTTAGGGGAGCCTGTCTGCACCCAGTTTGGTAAGGTGGAAGGATGGATGGGACTTCCATTTGGAGTCCTTCAAAAGCATGTCCCACACTCCAGTGCCTAAGTAGGGATTTATGCTATTTATTATTGAAGACCATTTTGATAAAGTGCCTGAAAGGTGTGCAGGCTCTTCACCCCCAGGATCATGCCTGAGGATTTACTGGGAAAAGAGGCAAAGTGGAGCAATTCAAAGCTGGGAGACTTTTTCCACATTTCATGCAACTTTGTGAGATATTAATTCAGGTTGCTTTACAGAAGGTTCTTCAACCCCAGTCTCTGTGGATTTCTGCCTGAGTGTTTTTTAACTGCTACTTACTTTAAAAAATCCTTCTCTGAGAAGGATTGAGCCACTAAAATTAGACTAGCATCACACAGGCATATTTTATGATTCTCTGCAGGTCTTGAAGACAAAGGGGACAGAAAATAGTCCTAGAATGAGGACATCATTATATGACTGTAGTAACAAAATTTAGATACATGTCACGAAATGATGACCAGAATTGTATATGCATTTAGGCATTTCCAGGACAATGTATCAACTTGGTTGGCAGGATGGGAATATGAGCACTGAATTTAGGAAGCTGAAATGGCAGGTGGCCATTATGCCTTACTTATACCCCTTCCTAAGCTCCTCTGTGCTGTATGTGATTTCCAAAAGGACAGTTTCTCAGGAAAACAGAGAACATGGTGACACATAGACCATGTGAAAATGTTTGCATGTGTGCATGGTATTACTTATATTTTTAACACTGTTAACTGTGTCTTTTAATTAGTAAAATTAATGTCAGGAAGTGGACTCAGAAGATATTAAAATCATCTTTACATTGTTTAGTTTATGTGGTGTGAGGCAGCAGGGAATTCAGAAGTGCTAGAGGGGAAACTTCAGGCTGATTGTACCATATGCCTTGAGGGAAAAAAAAAAGTGGGAATATTCTTGATAAGACCTTATGGTGTTTCTTTTCATTAGAAAAAAGATCTGCAGCAAGTATCAGCAAAATTTTTACATAACTTTTAAAATACTTACTGCAGTGGGACATAGGAAGCTAACTAGATATCAGTGCTGCAGCAGCCAGCATTTTGACAGTCCTGTGTCATTCTGGCTAACTATATAATACACTACATATACCAACAATATAAGCATCCCTTAGTGATGTTCTTTCAGAAATGGATTAAATAGTCAATCAAGCCCAATGGTTTTCCATGGCATGGAATTGTATACGGCATATCTGCCAAAAGTCATTGCTACATATTCAAAAGCATGTTATTACTTCCCTGTTAGGTCTTGAGGACAGACTAGTGTTCAGCTGGTTTTATCTAGTCCATCCTTCTATTTATATTATATTAAAATCTAGAATTCCTTTCGCAGTTTGTTTTTATCATCTGAAATTGTGGAATGCAAGTAATCGGAATCCTTTTGAGTCTCATTATTTTTAAAGTTTTCATGTTGATTTTTGTTAGGCAACAATGGTTTGAGTAAATTCAGGACTACATCTTTGCCTGGTTGAAGCTAGTCTTCAATTGCCTAAAACTGCCTTGATCTCACAACACTGCAGCTTAATCATAAATTCAAGGAGGCACAAGTCCTTAGTTTGCTTTACCACTGGTAGAGATATCATTTATTGAAAATATAGTTGTATCTAAATGTCTATTGCACAAGCTTTGTGGAATTCAATCACTTTAGTAGGTGACATAGTTTGATCATTCTATATCTTGCCTTTCAGGACATGGATGTATAAAATCACAACTGGAAAAAAAAAACAAAACAAACAAAAAAAAAAACACTATGAACCTGTGTCTGCTTTTAAATTGTTTACAGGGCTTTTAGTTTGCTAAGAACTTAAGAGACATTTCCGGGTCCAACCAGTGCAGGATACATTATGCAACAGCACCCAGATTACTGCAGAAGATACCTGCAAGAAAGTCTTAAGTGCATATCAGTACACCAGGGGATGCTGAGATTTTTCTTTAGCAGGGCTTAGTATGAAATTCTCCTCTGATTCTGATGAGACTTTGTGATAAAAAGAGAATATTCTTTGACAATCTCTCCCAATCTCTCTTTGAATGATCAATGTTAATGAACTCCTTTTTTTTTTTTTCCACAGAGAGATTATCAGTGAAATATTGGCTAAGGTCAACTGAAGCAAATTTATTTCCATATTTATCATCAGCCATTTTATGGTTTACAATTTTTTAAATACATTTTTCTTCTTAAAAGCAGAAATTATTACAGTAAAATATACTTTGAAAATGCCAAATACACACATTTATAATTTCAGAAAAACTATATAAGTTGCCCCAAGAGAACTTTTTAATGTTGATTTCGAAGGACAAAGTTTCCGAGGAAAACTTCCAACCATTCTCCTTCTGCTTTGTGTCCCATTTTTCCCATCCAAAAGCTACTAACCCTCTGTAATTAAGGTGCCTGTTAGCAGGCTGATTCAATTTCTTACTCGTTTCATCAGTTCTGCTGGCTTTCCTCTGATAGTTTGTTCCAGCACCTCCAAGACCTTTTCTCTGCTAGGAAACTGAACAGGGCATGATCCTGAGCACTGCCCAGCAGTCCTGCATGCTGCTTAAATCATTAGCATCTTCCCCAGCAGGGTTTTGGTCCATGCCAACCAGCACTCTCCCTGCTGGTGCTATAACAAGGATAGACAGCTTAAACACACAGTTAGGTAGCTAATGATCGAGTGCAGGCTTGGGAACAATTCTGATAGCAATTCTGAGTAGGGGTGCCCTATTTTGCTTGGAAAAAAAATCTTATCTTTATGGATTAAAAACTTGTTATGCTCAGGTAAGTCTCAGTCAAAGAAAATTCTCCATCAATGCTCTTTCCTAAAAGGGTTCAACTACTGAAATAAATAACTTAGAGATATGTAGAGATATGTAGAGATACCTCAATAATAAATAGGTTTTTGAGTAGGCCCTTTGTCAGAGGTTGCTTTCAAAGTGTTAAACAAAATCTATTCTGTTACTATCATGTATGTTTTTCTATGAGAGTTGAAAGGCCAGGCTTCAGTAGGACCACCTTAAATTTTTTTAAAAAATCAAAATTCATCTTCCCCTTGCCCATAGATGTACTAGCACTTCCTTCCCTCTCACCTAGTCCCATTTGCCACTCAGGAGGTGAAGCAGCCCATCTGCCCTTATGCCATATTTGTAGCTGAGAAATGCCTCTGTATACTACAGAAGCTGAGCAACATGTATGCAGCTGTGCTGGAAATGCCACTGGAAATGCCCTCTTTCTAGTGAAGGCTGGCAACTAAGAGAAGTGTAGGGGTGCTTGGTGCAGCAGTTTGGACCTGGACTTATTAAATGCATGCTCACAATTATATGCTTGATCTGCAGGTCAAGGAGTTCCATCCTAAGTCCATTTAATCAAATATGTTCTGCTGCAGCACTGAGCTACTCAGGCACTGGAAACCCTGAAACCTTCAGCTCAGTCCTCCAAGAACATGTCATCCCATAAAATACCTGTAAAGCAATCACCTTGGTGTCTTTTTCTCACATCAAATGTGGTTGTCCTCAAAATTCTAACAATTGCAGAGAAATATCTTTGTCACTTTTTCTGGACAATGCTTGTTCCACAGAGGTACAGTAAATAATTCCTTGTCTCTGAATTGATTTACATTTACACTTCAAAACTGAGGAATAAATATGACAGCTATTTGATCTTTGCATGAAAATGGACTTCAAAGCTGAATGTGTATTTCTGTTCATTTTACAGCTACAGATTTCCAGCAGAATGTGATTATGCCTCTGATTACTGATGCCTATTGTAGTAGCAGTTTCATCTGGTGCTTTTTCAGAATTTAATCATTGTCTTTTGTTGACCAGTACAACAGTACAGAGAGCTTTGCACTACATGTGTAAGTGGCTAGTCTAATTGAAAAACAGCCTAAATCTACCAGATTTTTGTAATGCAGTAAATTGTGAACAGGAGAATGAAAATGTCCTCAATGTCTGCATGTGTATTGTTACTTTGAAGCTACTCCCAGCTACCACCACCACAGGATCAGAGGAGAAGCTAACACCCACTACTTTAAATAATTATTGGATTCATTTTTCTCATTATTTCTCATTCATTCTATTTTGAGCACCACCCCACTTGATGTTATAATTAGTTCTTTGGAAAACCTTTTGCAGAACAAATGGTTCTGGCTTTGGAGTATCAGAGATATGACAACTATGTGTGTTAGGCAGAATAAACAATTTAGTCATCAAAACTTGCAGTTAAATCCAAGCTTAATTTCAATATTCATACAAAAGCTACGCATATAAAGAGCGTATTCTATATTTTCTGCTTTATAAGCAGCAGCCTTAAATGGATGCATAGGATTTCTAGTTGTGTTTTTGTGTGGCTCATTACACTGAATTTTCAAAGAAAATACAGCTTAGATTTTCTTACGCCAAATATGTGTAACCAGAATAGAACACACAGGGGCAAGTTCACCATGTGAAGTAGAAGGAAAACAGTGGTGTTTGCTCTAAATATGTCTATTCAAAAGCAGTTTAAGGAATTTCCCTCTGTTCCTCTATAAGCCTTTTTAACACACATTTTTTAGCAGAAGGGCTTTAAGTTCTGTACAGTAAAGACCTTTCTGTTCATGTCTTCTCTTATGTTTTCTGGCTTCTCCTCAAAGTCTTCTTCAGTCTTTTAACTTCTGCTCTCCCTGTGCATCTGACTTTGCATACTACTTATCCCAGAGGGTATTTCCCCTTCCTGCACAGAGTGAAAATGCAGTTTTAAGTCAGAGTCTGAAAGGTTTCTTACAAGTCTCTGCACACCAAGAGCAGCATCCAGACAGTGTTCACCCAGCCAGTATTCACCCAGTAGGAGACACTGCCTAGGCAGCAATTATTACACTTATTGGAGTTCCATGAGTCCAACAAGAGATAAAAGCCTCCAAAGATGGTTGTCCCTTTTCTCTTTACAAATTCAGTCACAGGGAGGATCATATGCATCAGACAGAAAGGCTTAGAGTATTGGCTCTGAAACACTGATCCCGGACAGACTCAGTCTTGAACACAGCTCACACAAAGAGACAAAACCAAACAGTGACCAGTGAATTCAGTGGGTTCAGTGGCAGTGATCTGGTATTTAATAAGGCTTTAAGAAATGTTGAGCTCTTGCAGTTGTCTGTTGGTATAATAATTTAAGATTCATGGCATTAGTGATGCCATGGCAGCATGGCGTGACTTCTATATTTCCTCCTCTCTTGATGCCCACTCACCTGTGCAAAATGAGTCTATAATCAATTATTTCCTTTCCAGGAATGGCTTGTGTCTGGAAGATGCTGCAAAATAAAGCAGGAAGTCAGAATCCTAGAGAATACTGGCCAGTTTTCTCATTGCTAAATAAAATTAGGGTACCACTTTTATTTCAGTTATTCCATTTGTCCTGGCAAATGTTTGTTCCAGTGGAAAGAATTCAGGTGTTCCTCATTATCCTTCTGTGCTGTTCTAGCAAATAAAAACATGAAATTAAATTAAGTACTTTTCATTGGACAGCGTTTTAATGATTCAAATAGTATAAAGTCAGTATTAGTATTCATGTCACATTCAATTATCTCCCTACCATGTCCTCCCATTTGCTTTTCCATGTGTTGGTTCATCACACAATGCTAATTAGGTCACTTCAAATGGACCATAATTGACAATGACACTTTTGCAGGTTTATATTTTCACACAGAAAATCTGAGAATAAATTAATGACCAGCAATTTTGACAATTACGGTCAATTAAATTTGTCAACATCACAATTGACAAAATTAATCTATATTTAATATTGAAACCTTGACATTAAGAATGCAGTCTTGGCAAGTAACCAGATTTAGGTGACAAATGTGTAATACTGCATCAAAATTATTCATTCTCAAAAGATATGGGTGAAAATATTGATCTAATTTCAGATCTAATGCCCTACCAGTAGACAACTAACTAAAAAAGATCCTGAAGCTCACATTCACCAGTGAGGAAAAAATTATCTTCTAATTAATGACCACACCATTTTCTAGGTTTAAAACAACGGTATAAAAAATTCCAGTATTGAGGATTCAGTGTTTAAACTGCATGCCTACTTCATCTAAAACTTTATCTAAAAAAGGGGAAAAAAATCTCAATTACACGTCTTTTCTAATCCTAGACTCGCTACAAATTTTTAGAGGTAAACAACAGGATATTTTGGGAATTTACTGACAATGCTCGACATTAATCTGGATCCACGCACCAGAACTCCAGACTTTGTTGATTCTTCTGTGCAAATGAGGCCCACTGATAATAATCCTCCTCTCAGGTTGCAAATACCTTATAGTAATAGTAAAAAACCACCAAAATTAATGCAGAAAAATACACTGCAAAATTCATTAAATCATAATTAAAATATCAGAGTAAATAGGATAATAGAAAAATAAAGCACAGAGCAGTCATTTGGGTTTGTGACATATGTATGAAAGAACTAAAAAATATTATAAAGGACTCTTTCTCAAGAAGCCTTGGAGAGAAGGTTGTACCAAACCAGAGCTGGATGAGACTGGCAGCAGTTTTCCAATTTTGGACCTGGAAAAAAACCAAAAAGCCCATTAACTGAACTTCACTTCCAAAAAAACAATAAAACTTCAATTTTAAATCCTGTTTATTGTGACTACATTTTGCTTGAACACATTTTGTCCTGAGGATACGCACAGGTCAAATAGTTGGATTAATGCAATTCAGACAGGCTTTTGAAATTAACCCCCCCACACACTTTGTGACACCCAGGGAGACTTCTGTCTTCTGTGGTCATTTGGAAGCCATTAGTCAAGCTAAACAGCCATGAAAAATATTGATGGGACAGGATAGTAAATCAGCTACACACAAAAAAATCCTTATTATCCAGGATATATTAACTTTGTGCTTATCATGGAGCTAGTGCTATATCAACTGTAAAGAAAGATGGCTTGACAGACATTGATATAGTTGGAACTATATTCTATAGCCAAATGCAAATTGAGGATAATAGCTGGCAAATCTGAGAACAGACTTCATTAGCTTTCCATGCACACGCTTGCATGTGGACATCATATTGCCATATTCATTTTGACCTAAAGTAGGTAAATTCATTAAAAGAATTAACAATTAGTTACAGCACTGTTTCCTGACTGAGCTGTGGGGCCCAAGTCACTATTTTCACAACTGCCAAGGAGGTCAAATCAAATTTAATTGGAAATTAGAGTAAAAAGATGTGTGTGTCTTGTATAATTCTCCTTGCATTTTTCAGAGTATAATACAGTGTGCAGTAATGTGATGTCTGAGCAAAAGGTAACATTTCCAGTGCTTTGTGGGAATTATTTTCACCTTTCTTTCTCTAAACCATTGGATTGGGTAGAGAATGCTGCCGGGCCTCAGGAATAATAATTTAGCTTTTAAGTTTTTATTAGTAATGTTTGGGTTACTAGAGTGCTTAGAAAGTTTAAAAAGAAATTATGTTCTAGCTGATGTAGTCTTACACCAGAGTGGAAGCAAGATTGTTTAACAGCAAATTTAAAGTTACTCTGAAAACAAACAGCTGGAAAGAAAGATGAGAGAAAAAGCAAAAGAAGACAACTCAAATTCCATTGTACACGAGAAATATACATGAAAATGTCGGATTTTCAGAAGAGCTCTATCTGCAGAATCCCACACTTAGTTTGCTACACAAAGCAAAGAATAATCTTGGCTCTCGAGGACTTCCGACAGTCCATTTCCTTCAGTCAAGTATTTCCTCTTGTCCATTCTGATTATGTCAGAGTAACCAGACCAGGGAATCCTTCTGCCTGTGATCTGCATCACCATTTCTAACAAAGCAATGGTGACAACAACATTATATCAGTTTATTCGCTAAAGAAACTGCATGGTGATAACTGCAATTGTTATAAAGCAAGAAGAGAACTAATACAGAGGGTTATTGGATCACTGACAACAAATGGACTACACACAATGGACTACAATGGGCTACATGTCAAAAGTGAGACAAAAATTCTCATACAGAGTGTAAATCTTGCTCTTTTTTTAAAGAACAACTCACTTCTTAATTAAGTGAGGAACCCATGTGGCAGTGTCACCACTATATGTTGCAGGTGCACAAAAGGACTAGGCAGGACAGGGTGAGGTCAGGTATGAAAGTGTTCTCTCTTTATTTCAAATTTCTGACTCCGCTTATATACACTGTACATAAGTGGCCAATGATTGGCCAGAGGCATGTCACCTTATCCGTCAGATTGGAGAACATCTTCATCACTTAAATGCTCCTCCTGGAGCAGAAGAATGCAAACATTATCTTGTTTACTTGAAAAAGTATGGGAACTCTCTTTGAGTTCTATAAACATCAGAAGGCTTAGCAAAAATATCAGAATGCAAGTTTAAGACGTGCAAAAGCAGAGTAACAAACCCAGAAATGGACCAATGGAGCACAGACTCCCTCAGGACAAAGGAGGCTTGTCTGAATTGCCAAAAACACCTCGCTGAATTATTCCCATGCATAATCCTTCTGGAACCTTCCACCCCTGTAGACTCCACACTATGAACATCTATCAATTCAAAACCTTAAAAAGTCTAATGACTCAAAACCTAGCTGCTAGTTAGGTGTTTGGCAAACAATTAAGAGAATGTGTCTGCTTTAAAATACCCAAACTTCATAAATTGTGAGCTGTCATTCATTCAAATTTACCACCAAAGGTCAGCAGAATATTTTTTTTTCTGTATCAAATTTTTGACACAGAAACAATAGACAAATGTAATTTTTGAAGATCCACCTTTGAACCACATATATAATGCCATCTTTAGTAAGATTGGCTTATTTAATAAAGATGAGAGGTTATCAGAGTGGCTTAAGGGACGAAACATGGGATTCATCTGGAGCATATTATTTAATAATTCCTAGATGATCACCTGGATACAGTAAAATGATGTAGGCATGACAAGATCTGACTTCTGTGACAACTTTAGAGAGTCTTCTGTGTGTAAAAATGGAAACTCTGAAACAGGACTTTAGTGAAGAAAAATTGTTCTTTGTCCCACTGTTGCTGCATTGGGGGATGGAATCAGAGGAAGTTTGTTCTATTCCAGGTACACTCAGCCTCTAACACTGACGTACACTTGTTGGTTTTGCAACCAATTTTAGAGGTAGAGGACTTTTTAGATTTCCAGGAGAGTGTTGCAGCTCCTCCAACCAGGGGAAATCAACACTAGTAACACTTAACTTTAAAAAAAAAGTGCTGTGCAGTTGATTTTACTAAAGTTTTTAAAGATTATTTAAAGCCCTTAAATGGAAGCTGCAACCAAAGTTTAAAGATGTTACTATTGACATCAAAATTTGTAAGGAATCATTTGAATGCTATTTAAGAACATGTTGGGGTTTTTTTTAATCAGAGAATGCAGATGAAGAAACTCACTGATCCTAGCATTAAAAGTGCAGTGAATCCCCTCAAGGATGAGAAGGAAGCTCTGAAGTTGCCACAATTACACAAAACACTCTTTAGTACCTCTGCAAAGTTGCACAAAGGATGAGGCTGAATAGGCTTCCACACAGATAATATTTCTTCTGATAGAAATGAGCACCTTATAGATAGTGTCAATAGGATATAAATACAGCCTCTCGAGTCATACAAATATACAGAAGATTATAGATAAGTGAGACCTCCAGGGAAGGGTCTACATCCAATGTTTTTATAACATGGTTGGTGCACTGCAACCATCTTTTCTCAAAAGTGTATTTTTTTTTTTTTTTTTTTTTTTTTTTTTTTTTTTTTTTTTTGCTATTAAGAGCCATGGGGGGCATGAGGCAGTTTGTTATCATTCCTGTTTAGTTGGGATGAACAGGAATTCTCATAGCAAACCCACACATTTTGAACTGCCCCCACAGCTGAAGTTTTCCTTTTATGGCTTTCTAATGCTCCCAACAGATTACAAGTAAGCAATGATAAGCTGATTCGTAGGGGCCCATGGGAGAAGAACACACAGCACCAGCCCACACAGCCCAAGGGTGGCTCCAGCTGCCGTCTTTGCAAGGAGTATTTTCTACCCCAGGCACTTGCTCTGTATGAGCAGGAAGAAAAGCTTCCCCTGTGATAGCTAATGAGTAACTTGCATGGTTAAATTATGGGTTTGGAAGAGCAATATCAATCAGACTTGCCTGCAAAGAGCTGCTTTCCCCCATCATCCTACTCTTTTCTTTGGCTCTGCACATTTAAGCACACCATTTCCAGTCCAGTTTGAGGAGGAGGAAATCTGCATATTTTTTGGTTAGTTTCTTTGCCTGGTCTCCATTAAGTTTTTTATGATGTGTTAAAGAGGTATTGTGGTCTAATCCCACTTGGAAACTGCCTCAGACAGCTCCTTGCTCACTCCCTGCAGCGGGATGGAGGAGAGCATCAGAAGGGTAAAGGTGAGAAAACTCAGGGGCTGAGATAAAGACACCTTAAGAGGTAAAGCAAAAGCCACACCTGCAAGCAAAGAAAAACAAGGAATTCATTCAGCCATCCCCAGAAAATCAGGGGCTTCATGACATGTAATCATAGAATCATAGAATGGTTTGGGTTGGAAGGGATCTTCAAGATCACCTAGCTTCTTTCTAGGCTTGGAGAGACAAATGCCACCACTATGAAAATCCCTCTCATCGTCCTTCTTCCCCCAGCTGTTTATGCTGAGCATGACACCATACTGGATGGAATGTCCCTTTGGTCAGTTGGGGTCAGCTGTCCCAACTATGTTTCCTCCCAACCTCTTGCCCACCCACAGCTTACTCATTTTCAGGACAGCCTGAGAAACAGGAAAGACCCCAACTCTGTGCAAACACAGCAGTGTTGGAAGTGCTAGAAGGAAAATTAACTTTATCCCAGCCAAAACCAGCACCAGGGGAAATTGGAACAATTCTCTAAACAGTTTTGGTGAACAGAACTAGGTTTGTCTGAACTGAAGCTGCAAGAAGGCAGAAGCAAAAACCAGCAACTCGGAATGGCAGGGCACAACATGGAAAGACTCCATTTCCAGACATGCCATTTACTTCAGTCAGTTCCTTATCTCTTTAAGGATTTAATTATTTATTATCCTTCAACCTAGGCTTGGGCAGTGGGAAGGGGTGTAGTTCATCTCCCTTGTGCTTGGATTGAATGTTGGTGATTTGTGGCTCCACTTCATCCAGAAATGTTCTTCAAAACACCAAAACAAGGACCAAGCATTCTGACATACCAAAGTCAGGTGAGAACTGTTCTAGGCAAGTATTTCCTTCATTTAGGGTTTTGAATCTTTTCTTTATAGTGTGTTACATTCCCTTTAACCTTCATCTATCGATGTTACTGAAATAACGGAGGTTTACTGAATAGCCCAAAGGAGGAAAAGCCCCTTTCTACAGCTGTGTTTTTGAAATCTAAATTTAGAAGGGGCTCCAGGACATAGTTTCCACTTGGGCTTTGAATGTTCTTTAACTATGGCTATGTGTTATGGTTGTTTGGATTTCACAGTAGAAAAGAGAAGAGTCATAAACTAGTGGGAAGATAACTGTTCCTCTTTCCTCAGAAAACATAAATATACAAACAGTAATATTATTTTATTTTTAAATTGGGATATCTTGCTCACTATATTAATAGATCTAAGAGTTATTATTTGCATTATGATGTTATGAACACAATAAATGTGTTATTTAATGGTAGCTCACATCATCTAAAGACAAACTGCAACTAATTGCTCTAAAATGTAATGCATGGTAGTTCTTTTAAGAAAAACAAAATAGAATCAGTAAAAATATAAAGCATGGAGGAAAAAAAAAGGCAACAAAAAATTGAATATGCACATAGCTATTTTTCCAAACTCATTTCAAAACCATTCATATAATTTAGAATTATTCAGAAATGAGGTCAGCTTCTGGCAGATCATGTGGTCCTGACTTTACTGAACCACTGTTCTGTGATCAGCTCCGTATGTGTCATCCTTCTGCTGTGTAATTTTGCTTCCAAAGTCTAAAGATATCATTAAAGTGACATGTCTGCAGCCTGGTATAAAAGACTGAGCACTTTGCAGTTTAAAAAACATCCCAAATTTGTTAATCATTACAGATATACTGAACAGAATTTCTCTGTAATTATTGTATAGCCATCAGAAACATCTTGTTTATTCTTTGAGAGAATAAAGTTTCCAAGAAGACAAGAAAAATATTGCTGCAGACATAGAACTTCAGTTTTTCCTAAAGCTTACCAAGAGGCCTCAAGTTTTGTACACTTTTCTCTTTTCTTAATATCCTCCTCGTTCAAACACCTTGCTTCCTAATCTCTTAGAGAAGGCAAAGTCTGGAACAATGTCTTTCATATTGTTGCCTTAAAGCAAGGGCAAGACCTTAAGTTAAATATTAAGGAAATAATATTGGTCTATAACAGAAATCAATTAAATAGTTGATGCAAAATCAGCATTAGCTGGATGTTTAACAAAGCTTCAGAGAAGAGGAAAGCATTGAAATTAACTTGGGTTTGTAGCCTGAATTTCCCTGAAATAAGTTTACTGGTCCAGAGAGGCTTTTTTTCTCTTTGGTATGTCTATCTAAGCATAGGGAATAATTACACAGTACTTAAGAACTTTAAAAATAATAAGAGGAAGAGGAAATATTTCTGAAAATAAATAGCTACCAAAATATTTTTCATCATCAAAACTAATAAAAAATTATTGTCCAGATAGGAGCAAGAAAATGAACTGGTTTTAGAAATTTAGAGCTCAGGTTATTCAAACAATATTATATTTTTGTAAATACTGAGTTCAGTTAAAGTACTCATCCTCGCAAATTATGGAAGAGTAAATTATTATTCTTATAGGGGCAATGCAAAAAGTAAGAGATCATTGACACTGTCTTTCATACCATCTAAATAACCCAGTGGAATAAAAATGTCAAGCGTTTCAATCAAAACGTTGGCATGCAGACCTAACTAGTTGAGGAAACCTGAAAAGCAAAGATCTTCCAGCAATCAGACAGAAGATAATCTCATCCTTGTCTATAATTTGAAGAGGAAAAGCTCTTTTAGACCATCATGAAATACATTTTGAAAACAGAGGTTTCCTGGCAACTGTAAACTGTAATTTAGAAATTATCTAAATTCCACACTAGCAATTTCTTTACATGTCTTCCTTCCATAGGGATGAACTACACAGGTCAAATCAACAACTTACTATCATCTACAATATCTCCTTCTAATAGGAGTTTATACCACTTACACTATAGATAAGTTCCCAAATTTTTTTACACTGTACACAACTTAAATCCTTTTTCTCTGTCATGCATATTTTACAGTTCTTTTGCTACTATATGTGACTTTTAATTTTTCACATAGCCACAAAAAATGTAAAATAATTGAATTTACTAAAATTCCAGAAATGCAAATCTTGAAGGCTCAACACAGAACTTTTATCACAAGTGGCAAATTTCATCCCTTCCAACTGTGTAGGCATACCTTTCCTTTACACTTTTCTATGTTAAAAAATAACTTTTAAAGTTCTTAAGAAACTGACTTAACCTTCCGGTTTAGGGTAAGCTTCTGCAGGTGTGTTAAGGGTTCTTAAACACTGTGAAATCAGCTGCAAAATTTATTACCAAATTTGCACACCATGGTGGCCTTGCCATTTATGAGTTGTTTCATCCTGTGAACAAGGATTCACAGGCATTATATCTTAACCAGTGTTTCTCATTACCAGCTCATCAAGTCATAACCCACCACAGAGGAATTCTTACCAAGGAATTATCCAATATTATTGTTTTAAACCATATACAGTGAAATGTCCTGTGTCCTCTGCTTCCATAAACTTGAACAACTACATTAGGAAATGTTTTATGTTTTTTTGCAAATTTGGGCTGGCTAGTACTTCTTTAAAATATATTATAACCTGTCCAAAGAAAATTGCTCAATGCTAAGTAGAAATGAAAAAATGAATTTGAAAAATTGAATTAATAAGAAAGGATTAGAAAACAGAGAGATTGTTAAACAAACTTATAAATTAATGATTCACATAATGAATGGATTCTGTGCTGTTGTCCTAGGTAGAAAAAGAGTGTAGAAGGACTGGTATAGGTACAGAGAAATCAAACAAATAGATGGATCAAAAGAGGACAAGCAACCAAATATAACAGCTTCTCTCTGAGGAGAAACTGGACTAAGGCTCCCCAGATTCGAAAAGAGAAAATAAAAAGAGCAATGACTGAAGGGTAAAAAAACTATGAGTAATGTAAGTGAATTGGGAACAGTGGGGGTTTGCCTTTTTCAATACAAAAACATCACATAAAATAACAGCTAGCAAATTCAAAACAAAAAGATCTTTACAAGATGAACTCTTAAGCTATGGAAATCCCTGCTGCAAGATACAATTTAGCAATTTAGAAAAATAAATCCATCAATCAAATCCATTTAGAGCCATTTGTGATTTATTCTTAAATGTTATTTCTGCATTTCTGGCATTCTCTGAACCACAAACCACTGAAGAATGAAGAATTCCATGGGACAATAATACTGTACCCTATTTCCTCACCCTGTTACCCAGGTATATTACAACTGCAAAGAACTATGGTAAATGGATCTTTGCTCTGACCCACTGGAGAATTTTTATTCTCTGAGGGGCTGACAGGCTAAGATATCCACTGCAGGCTGACAGCTCAAACACTATGTTGCTTTGGGGCCACAAACTTTTGCACAGAAGTTTTGAAGCTGCAAGAGTTCAGTAATTTTCACAGCACCTGCTTGGCCATCCTAGATCCATTCCAATGCTATTGGGCCTTCAGAGATCGATTCACTGGCCACATGTACCAAAGTATTCAACTAGCATCTACATGAGATACAGAAGCCAGTGGACATTCTCATGCAGAGGTTTACCCCCAATCTTAGCCGGGGAGAAGGCAGGCAGACACTTCTGGCCTTTCTGAAATGTGTGGCTTGTCTTCACATTCAACTGCTGGTGCAGTCAGTCATCCTTGAGATGACAGATATTACTATATCTAAATTGGAAAAGAAGATGTTTCCTAGCTTGCAGACGGGAGGAAAAAAAAAAAGAAAAGAAAGAAAAAAAAAAGAGTTTTCAGTTGCTTTTTGAGGGAAAATTTTGGGAAAAGCATTACCCTGTACTTACACTCTTCCCCCAGCACCCTCTGTTGTTACTCTCATAAAGGACACTAACTAGAGAAACACAGCTGCTCCCATGTTCTTTTACAGAATTTGCCCATTTTTATCTGACTATATTTAGCAAAATATCAAAGAGTCTTCAAAAAAGCCTGATTTAAAAAGCCTATTTTAAAAGGGAGAAGAGAAAAAAAAAGGAGATGAGACGGTGACATAGCTATGTAGTTTACCCTTCAGAATGTCTTTATTTATTAACCATAAAGAGAAGAATGTCTTCATTGCTCTTGAGCCCAGTTTACCTGGGTGTTTTCTGTTCAAGAGTTGCTTTCTTACAGACACAATGCCAGCGACAGTAGTTGCACTGGTGATGAAAGTATTGTACAGGTTACCTGCTGCAGTTGGTAACTACACCACAGTTCCTGCTTTTTCCTGAGGTGGTGGAGACAGGGCAATACAGATCCCTACAGAAATCTGTGGGTAGGGATATTCAGAGAGAAGAGACAGGGGCCCACAGCTGGTCTGGGACCACTTGCTCTCACCAGGTCCTTAGCAGGGTAGAGATTGTCTGTCAGCCACAGCTACCAAGAGCTCTGGAAGCTGAGACACAGGCAGGGAGTTTTGCAGCTAACCTTGAACAGGAAGAACCAGGGGCATTCTTCAGAGCAGCAGAAATGGCATTCCTACCACACCCAAATGCTCTGTCATAATCAGCCAAGTCTTCATTCAGTAGCCTGAGACATTATAGCTTCTCTGTGAAACAAAAAAAAATGTTTTCCTCTGCTTTATTGCCATTTGGTATAGATTTCTTTACTTTTAAATAACATTAATCAGAAGCTCTCACTAAACACCTCTTTCATTCTTCATTTCTGAAAGATTCAGTTGCTTACAAAGACTTTCACAATCCAAGCTGTTCAGGAATTCCTATATGACATGAAAGTAGCTGATTGTCAAGACAGTTTTTTAAAATATCTGTTGTTTTTCAGGTGCACAACATATGTTCTTGAAAAAGAAAAAAAATCGGACAACTCAATAATTAACTGATTAAAGCCACAGAATTTCATGTAACAGAAAAAACTCTAACAAAAAATATTATTCTGGAGTTCATTTTCTTGCTCCCATCCTTGTATTCCTCTCAGAAAAGATTTTTAAATTGAAATAAGTGCCAAACATTGGCTGGGGGGGTTGCTTTGTTTTTTTGAAGCGGAGATCCTTATCTCCTTCTTAGTCCAAATTACAGCCAAACACTTTAGGGTTCCTCAGACACTTTCCTACTGAGCCTCACTTTCCCAAATTAAGGTTTGTAAGATTGAAGTAGGTAATGTATGATATGGTTATTATATTTTGCTGCTGCAGTTTTTAAAATTAGGACATCAACCATTGTGAGCTGTGTGCTGTCTTGAGACAAGTTTCGCAGTTGTTCTTGTTTGCCAGAGACCCCTTTAGTCACTTCACTCTTTTTTTGTCCATTCCTCCAACAGCTCAAGGTTCATACTCAAGGTCTATTACTCAAAATCTATATTTTGTTTTGTAGGTGATATAAGGAAGCTTTTCAAGGAATTACAATGAAATAGAACCCTGGTGGGGTGGGGATTTTAGAATCCATAAGGAGACCCTGACTTTACAAAGCCCCCTGTACTGACAAAATAGAAAAGAATATTATTTTCACACTAAGTGCTTTTCTGTGAATCCTGATAAGTGACAAATGTGGAAACTGGAATGTTGTTTTGATTTTGCATGAGTATCAGTTGTTTAGGTAAGCAGGTGAAGGATGAAAGATAAATTGAAACATGGCTGGCAGACTGACACATGCACAATTACAGGAATTGAGTTGAAGCCATAAACTGATAAATTCTGGGGGCTTGAAACCTGAAGTAACTAATCTATACATTAAGTATCATAATCCATATTTTGTTCTTGCTAGTAGGTCTCCCAGGAAAACAGCAGTGTTCTGTGTTGAAGGTAACTACCTGTATGTAAAAAGCCCAACAGTAATAATTGAAAGACAAATTTACCTCTTTGATATTTCACTAAGCATTTCTTAGACCATTTCCAGCCACTATTCAGTGTAAAAAATACTCTAAACAACCTTTACAAATGGCTTTGAACATACTGCTTGTACAAGCTCTAAATTTCTGATTTTAACTGAAAACTATTGGAATTATTCAGTAATGTCAACAACAGATCTGCAAACATATTTAAGAAACTCAGGTGAGTTACCTGAATTTTATTTTACAGATTCTCTCTCATTTTTACATCATACACTTGACTTTTATTTTACTGTATTTTACTTGTATTTTACTGGTCTCTCTTCAGCCAACAACTATCTTGTGGTTTTTTTCCTGAGTGGATAATAAAAAGTCAAGTACCATTGGCAGTAAGATTTTTTTTGTTGTTGTTTCTTAGTTAAAAATCACACTTGCAGCAATGATTTGAAAACACCAGCATATTTCATGACCAATTCTAATTTTTGACCTTCTGAGTATCTAAGATGTAATTTATACTTTTATAGTTGTTAATGCATTTTTTAGGGACATAAGACAATATACAAAAAATAGTATCTGATATTATAGTTGCGATGTGTCTGCATGTACTGCCATTATACATCTAGTTAAAACTATTTATCACTGAAATGTGGATGTACTGAAAAGATAATGCTTCTATTTCATTTCCTATTTAGATAATTGAACAATAACTTTGCCATTTCACTCTGATGTAAGTTCCTTGGGATAAGAGGAATATTTATAATGAGTTGTTCTTTAAAAGCAATGAAAGATTAAACAACTTTCTCTTCTATAGAAATATGTAAAATGTAACTAATTTATTAATATTTTTGAAAGAATACTCTGAAATTAATAGAAAAATCACAGACCTCCTGTGTTCATACATGCTAGAAGATATTTTATAACGCACCCTCAGAAAGTTTGTAATGGCAGGCTGGGCCAACCAAATAGATTAACCATATAAAACACACATCACCTCTCCTATTTTAAACCTATCATACAGTTGAAAGTAATGGTCTTTATTTAGATTTTTGTAGTTCAAGAAAGTTCTGGAAATATCTATTATAAGGGCAGTGTAATAAGGCATCTTTTGAAATGCATTGATAGGAAAACAAAGCTTTTATGCCTGAATTATACTTACTCAGTAGCAGCATTTCTCTGACTTTGAATAAATAAATTTTAGTAGAAAAAAAAGAATGATTGTACATCAAACTAAACACTAAAGCAATGTATGCACACTTGCACATATTAAATGTATTTTCAGTTGCTGTTTTCAGTAACTGGAAAAATTTTAACAGTCTTCATCTTAGATTTTTAAATATCTTAAAAATAAAATACCTACAGTTTTCCAGTTAAATACTTATTTAAAAATACTTCCACAAACACTAAAACATATGGTAGCTAATTTTCCTCATTTATGCTAAATATCTGGTTCAACTTTTCAACAAAATTTCCCTTTTTAACATAATCAACAAATCAATATTTGTAATTAAAATACAACAACATACTCTCAGGAGTAATGAAATACTACTAAAAATGAACTTCAGAGAATATTTTTAAACACAAGAATATTTAAAATAGTGACAATTTGTATACCAACACCATGGAATTATAAACATTTTTGCCACTTGTTAACCAGTCTTAGGAAATAAATACTTTGACATTTTATTCAGATATGGAAAAGAATTAATCACTACTTTTCACTAGTTCTAAAAAATAACACAATTATAAGAATAGAAGAGTAACACAATTGTCTACAGGAAAAATGTAGAAAAATGCTCTTTTTCCAGTAGAATGCAAATTATAGATAGCCTGTGAGATAAACAGATATACTAAAAATATTTTAGAAACTAAAATATTGTATTTAAAATTAACTATCTTTAGTTCCATAATTGAAACATAATATTTGGAAAATTAACTAATTTAAAATAGCTTAAATTTTTAAACATTGCTTTTTTTTACCAAGTCTATTATTCTCTATTCATTCATCACTCAAATATATTCCATAATAATGTCTATAAGCAAACATAGTAAAGAACAAAAGAACAAAACACAGTACCCAGACCAGTATTTTGCACAGAAACAAACAGTATTAATTTAGATTTTAGTGAGTCCTTGTCTCTAGCTTACCTCAGAAATAAGTTCTCCAGCATACACGAGTGTTGGAAGTCTTTGCAGCACATTTCTACTCTGCTGAGACCATACAAAAATGCATATGCCTTATATTTATGTATATCATTCACATGGAAATACTCTATGTTAAAGAGCCTCAACACCACAATGTTAGAAAACTGTGGATGGTTGTGAGAATATCATGCTCTTGAATAGCTTCATAAAGCATAAGTTATTAAGTAAGCACTGTCTTGAGGCTGAACTCAGCTAAATAAAGATGAAAGCTTGTCAAAAAGTTGAAATGATACCCTAACAAATTGACAAAATTAATATATTATTATAAGTCATGAATAGTTTAACCACAAAATTGGATGGGCAGACATGCTGTTGTTCTGTCTTTAATCAAATTACAAAATCTCTCCATTGTAGGCACAGACGTGCAATTATATTTCCATAAATAATTATTTAAATTATAATCGAAACATTCAACTACTGTTAATATTAAAAATATATCCACTGATATTGTGCTATAGTGTAAAAGAGAAAACTATAAATGCTGCCACAGGTAATTATTAGTGGCTTGGCTGTCAGTTAGTCAAATCAACTAAAAGACCAATTACTCTGACGATACACAGGTTGAAAGGCTGGTTAAAGTAGAGTTCATTGCTGACATTAGCTCGTGTTTGGTGAGTTCTGATTCTACAGCAGTGGGGGTGAATTTCCTGTGAATTATTATAATGAGGATATTTTGCATTTGAATTCACATACAGTAACTTCTTCTCAACTTCAATCTCCTAATCTTCCTTAAACCTGGAAAACACACAGACCACACTTCCCATAACGCAAGTCCTGAATCACATTTCTTGCTAGAAAAACTAAAGGTTTAAACAAAGACACAGATAACACAAAATGTTCCCTGCAAACCCCTTTTTCTTTTATGCATGTCTGTAGGGACTTGAGTAGGTCACGTAAAAAATTCTGCTTCTGAAAGAAGACAAATTGCTCTTGAAAATTCTACATACAGAGTACAATCATATCCACCTCATGGAATATGTTTCCCTTCAGAAACATCAGCTCCAAGGTGATTTTTCAGATGACTATAAGCAGTCTGGAAGGATTTATCAGTCAGATGAGCAGCCTGCATATCTGACATCTGTGGTCTGCTGCTGTTGATTCACTTTTAGAGAACAGTGACTAGAGCACTAATTACTTTCAAAGACTTGTAGTACTTTACTTTTTTGTTTTCATTTAAAAAAAAATTTTGACACACAAATTATAAATTTAAGGAAGTAAATTAGAGAAGGATGTCAAAGTTCTTAAAAATATCTCCCCAGTCACTTTGAAGAATATTTTTAATTTGTTCATGTGTTCATGCATGCTAAGAACAAAACCATACCACCCTAAGAAATCTCAACTTTACTCTCCACTGCTCAAAATCTTTCATAGTTTTATTCAAGAAATAAGTCTATTTGTCTTCTTCAGTCAAGACAGAATTTTAGTAGTACATATTGCTGAAAAAATATATTAAACCAGCTCCTAAAACATTGGGAGAAAAGATCTAGGTGTTTCAAACCAAATTCAAGTATTAAGCACCATATGCTGTGTTCATACTCAGGGAACTACATCAATAATTGTATCTCAACTTACACAAAAATGGACTTATCAATTGGCTGCTATTTATGTCTTTTATTCCTGCTGTAAAAAAATAGGACATAAGAATTTTATTGTCTTATTACATATTGCTAACTAGTAATAAGGGAAATGAGCAGAATTCTTTTTAACACAGTGAGATTCTTCTTCCACTAAACAAAAAAATAATGACTGAGTGAATTCCACAAAAAAATTAAAGACTGAAAATATCACAGAAATTATATGGAAAAGAATCAAAGTCACTCATGCATTTGTAAGTAAATAGGGTAGAGACACTTTTTCGCCTCTTTAGATGCCATGTATGTAAATAAAAAATGAAAACTTTTTAAATAGCCATCTTGTGCTACATAATAATTGGCAAAATTACCAATTCTTTTATTGTTGACTGCAAGCACTTGCAGTTTCCCTTGTCCATTACTGAGCTCCTGAATTGTAAATGAAGAGCATCATTATTTAGCTGCATTATTAGCTAATTTTAGTAAATCCAATTAGTTTTAAGTACCTGATATGTTAATGTATTTAGCTTACAGTGTATCCTGCTATTTGATTTCTTGAGACTAAAAATTATTTCACCAAAATGTGAGCAGACATATAAAACTCTATTTGTCTTCATCTATAATGAAATATCATTGTTAATGATGGAGCACTGTATGATGTGATTTGACTTAGAATACAAGCTTAGATTAGCTAGTACTTGCAGTTAGAAATAGAAGAGATTTTATTTGGTTTTATTTGTTGCATTAGTATTTACTTGAATCAGACAGTAAAAATGGAAAATGCTGAGGTGTATTTCCACCTCGGTAGAAGATGAATATTGGTTCAAACTTCCCTGTACTAATAGATATAAGATCACTATTAAATGCTGCCTTTTATTTATCAATTCATCTTTAGAAATGGTCAGTGATGCAATTTAAGGAGGGAAGAAACTTAAACCATGACAGTTTAATTAACACATGATATTTGTTTTGCTTTATATCACTCTTAAATGTAAAATGTTAACATTCTACAACACTCTCCCATTAAAAAAAAAAAAACATAAGGTATATATATTTATAGAAATCCTTACTAGAACTATATATCTCTTTATAGCAATCACCTTATTAAATGATGTGAAATTGTATAAAAGATAATTGCAGAAGGATTATTTTAAAATAAATATATAATGTCTATTAAGTAACATGGAAGGGAAAATATACATTTTTTAAATTCTACAGCCACTTGATCTGGGATTAGAAGATCTTAGGCAATACTGCATTTCCTTAGACTGTAAACCCTCAGGAGGTTTAAACAAATATTCTTTTTACCGTTTCAGGATACAGTCTCTCCCGGGAAAAAATTACCGAGCTTTTTTCTCCTAACATTTTATACCAAAAAAATAATTGGCAAATAAGAAGAATTTAAATTCTAAGAAATGAATAGTAATGAACTGATAACTAAAATATTGCTTAAAGGTTCAAATACAGAGAGATTGCAATAATAGTACCATTCTGTTAAGCTACGTATACTTCATCGAAGCCAGCGGAAAGGAAAACGTACCATATCACCACCATACCGCAGGCATTTTCATACAGCCTAGTGCAAATTCAAAGCTTTCTCTGACTGTGCCCAATAAAACAGCCACAACTATTTTTAAATACATCAGGAGTCCATGACCCCATAAGTAGTAACTTCCCTTTCTTGATGGAGTGCGCATCTCACTTTTGTAAGTGTCAACGTTTTCTGGCTGGCTGGCCAGAGACCACGGCGTACTCTGCTTTCCTCCCAAAAAGGCCATGTCATTCTTATACAACTTAATCAGTGGCTACATACAAGAAAGCAACACTGCAGCCTTTCTGATCATTTTAATGAGGACCCCTGGCTATTCAGTCATTGAAATATAATTGACTTGCTCTTCTCTTATTTTCATAATAGACACTCCAACCTAGACCACATTTATTTTGCTATAAGAAATGTCAAGAAAGATTGGAAGTTTTCTGAGTGTCCCCATTAAAACTGAAAACATGCCACCCTGTCTTTTGCATTAGCTGCGATCATTTTGTATGGAACTCATTATGCAGATAGAAGATGCAAATGTTTCATCTATCTCACATCTAACCAAGCTGCAAGTGCCAAGAAAATAAGCAGGAGAGGAATAATTTTCTTTCTATGTCTGTGCCTGTGCCTGTGGTGTTTGCATTGTGTCACAATGCCAGTACCCATGTGTGCATGTGTACTCATGTGCTCATAGACAACACATACAGAGCTCAAAGTCCTAATATCTTATTTCAGGTAAAATCTAAAGGTTTCTTGGCACACATCATCACAGCCAAGGAAGAGCATTTTTCTCAACAGAAGCGGCCCTATGTAACAATAACTATTACTTTAAAATCAAACCCTGAGCAGCAGAAACCATCTGAATAAGCAGATATCATCATGCACAGGAATGTATTCAGTGTTGGTTTTTACATAGAATAATGAGCATGTGCATGCCAAATGTGTTATTTTGAATAAGTCCTAGTCACTTCCTATGACCACCCAGTTCAGTAAACAAAACATCAGGTAAAGAACTGCATCTACCATACACTAAGTTCTGCTCATATCTGGCTGGACTGTGACACACATTTCCCAGCTGAACACATTATACAGGACATCTACCATGAAAACTCATTCACTGTTGACTTAACTGTGCAATTTGCACCGCAAGACAGAAGATATCTCTTTGTGTCAATTATTAACACATACAGCATCTTACTGATCCTACCAGTAAATACTATCCCTACTACATCATCACATTTTAGTAATTTAAAGATTTCACTATGCAAGTGTCATTACTTAGCATGCTGCTAACAATCAAAATAAAAACCTCACATCTCACAATTTTCCAATCAGGTTTTCAGCCCGGAAAACATTTCCAAAAAACTTCCATGACATAGACAATGAACAATGAAAATATCAGAAATATAATTGCTATGAGACCTGATATATTTAATCCGCATTTGAATAGGGAAAGTGGACTGATTTTTACAAGACTTAAAAAATTCTGTTCTGATGTATTATATATTATTACAGAGGGGACATAAAAATCATACTTTACCTTCAAGCAACTGCATACTGAAATAATAGAAAGGGGTGGCAAAACAGATATTTTAAGTCAATATTTAATGTCATACATTATCATTTTTGCTCACAAGAGTCCTGACAATTCCCTTACCCATTTTTAGCATAAAAACATGAAAGTATCATTCTTTCTGGCATATTTACACAGTTTATTTTTGACGTCTTTACATACAGGGCTTGAGAAGGAGTGTTTCTGGGCCTCATGTTAGCAGGGCGCTGTGCACCAACCAACCCCAGCCCTAGAGCAATGGGGCCGGGTCCTTCCCGTCTGCCCCATGCTTGTCTTCTCCTACAACTCAAAGATGTTTCTGCACGGCACCTTCAGGAAAAAAAAGACTTCTGAGCATCATGGAAGCTATCTGTTTGCATGTACATCCTGTCACCAAGCCACGGCCCCCTCGCACTCGCACAGATTTCTCTGGGCCTGGCAGGAATAATCAGCGTACGAGAGGGAAAGGAAGAACCCCTAGGCTTCCTCTGGATCAACATCAGTGCACACGTTCATGGTAGTTTGGCAACATATGGGTGTACCTCACAGAGCACTTCATGCACAGCAGCAGCACTTGCATTCCAACACATAAAGGTTTCAGTAATGCAAGTGTGTACAAATACAGCTTTTCATACACGGATAAGGTTATGCAATTTAAATGTCTAGAACTGCAACTGTTAAAGTGACTTTTATTTACTCTTTTGCTGCATCTACTTTATAGATTTTATATACAAAACTTCTAGATAATGAGATTTCCACAATTTGGGGGTTTTTTATTGAAATCATGAAAATTTTTTCATGAGAATTTCATCTTTGATTTGGGATTTTAAATAAATATATAAATGAGTAACTCCTTGCTTCTAACCCAACTGTGTGTTCAATAAGAACTGTAACAAATGTCACTCTGAGAAACCTGTTATATAAATTAACAAAAAGTAAAAACTTTTCAGCTGGTTTCACACACAATCTCTCACACTTTATCATGTCTTTAAAGTGAAAATATTTCATAAGAAAAACTAAAAGGACTTCTTTTTGAGAACTCCTTGGCTGCCTGATATCTGCCAGGTTTCAGCAAGTGAGATGGAACTCAGCTGGCAGCAAACACTTGAACTCTTCCCACTCATCCTTCTTGTCCCATGACACCCTTCCCACTTTCAGGCTGTAGCCAGGCATCAAATGTGTCTGACTTCTCTGGCTCTCTAAATATTGCAAGACCCTTCAGCTGTCCCTGTAAAAAAATTCAATTCTTGGACTCCTTGTTGCAATCCACTCTAAGATACCGTTAATCATCTTTTTCCATAGCTTCTCATCCTGCTTCTTGTCTGAGTTTAAGAGGTCAACAATACCCTTCCTTCTGGTTTTAGAAGTACTCCTGTCTCTCCCAGAGAGTCCAGCCAGGAATAAGCAAGAAGATCTCATTCCACGCCATATAGGTCAGGAAGCTCTATCCCTCACAAGTGTTGTCCGTGAACTGTCTCAATAAAAATGCACTTGGTCTGGCAAAGCAGATTCACAGAGACAAAGAGAAGAAGGAGAAGGAGTATCACATAGGCAAACAACCAGTTTTGGAACTCATTGTGTTTGATTATGTTTCTGATTCATCTTTTCTCCTGGGAGTTGGAGAAGGAAAAGGCAAAGAGGCTCAGCTTCATCTTGTTCTCTGTGTAAGAGAAGAATCTTTCAGTCAGGAGATTATTACAACTTCCTTAAAATTATGATATCAGGACCAAGTCTGACTCACAGGACTGGGGGCTTGTATTACAGTCCAGAGGGATATGATTTAGAAAGGTGGTTGTGCCAGCCCATGTAGATAAGTGCTGCCTGTGACAAAGAGAAAATCCTGTTCAGCCTCAGAATAACAGCATCCCGCTCTTGCCATTCTTCAGCAAAGCTTCCGTTTCTCTCTCGTTAGCCTTGAAGACTCTCCTTACATTGTCATACGTATCTTCCTTGTTCATCTCTCCCTCAGCCATCTCTTTGCTATTTTTCCAACTGTTCCCTATTTCAGGAAACCAGTACTGCTGTTCCACTTTGACATTTCTGAGGAACCACTTCTACAATCTCTACCTACAACCTACAAATGAACCATTCTTGCACACGACAAGGAAGACTTCAAAGAAGAAATTATGTGAAATGAAAAATAAAAGTGGGAATGGAGGAAAGGTTGCAGGAGGAGAATCCTATTGTATTTAACCTCAATGAAAGTGATGTTTATATTCTTCAATTTGCATTTCACTCTAATTAAAAAGTAGTTTTAAATGGTAATAAAAAAGTATTTTTACAAAAATACATAGAATTATTTGCAGGGTGGGTGGTGTTTGTGATAACTGAGAGCAGGAGAATTCCGACCCTTTGTTTTGTACTCTCTTACCAAAAGCCAGAAGCACTTCTTTATACTTGCTTTAGGGGAAAAAAAACCAAAAAAACTATCAAAGCCACAACAGGAAAATAATAGATTCATAGAATGGGTTGGAAAGGACATCCAAGATTACACAGTTCCAAGCTTCCTGCCACAAATAGGGACTCATTTCACTAAACCAGGTTGTTTAGAGCTCCATCCAGCCTGGCCTTGAACATCTCCATGTGTGGAGCATTCACAACTTCTCTGGGCAACCTGTTCCAGTGCCTTATCACCCCTACAGCAAAGAACTTCCTCCTAATACCTAAACTTGCTGTCTTTCCGTTTGAAGCCATCCCCACCTTGTCCTGCCACTGCATTTCCTCATGAAAACCATGGAAAAACAGCAGATTCTAAAATTTTGTACTGTACAAAAAGTAGCTTTGAGAACATCTTTTCCCTACAAACATTTCCATGCACCTTGTGGTCATTTTACTCTTTTGTTTACCCTGATCAGAGGAGACCAGTTGTCACCCACAGCAGCAGTGTCTTGATCAGAGTTTGATTTATTGGCAAAAACAAACAGTTCTGACTAATTGCATGTAAATCCAGGATACTTTGGACACCTCCCAAGAAAGTGGGCCACTGGGTAAAAGGAGATTTATGGTCACTTTCCCACTAAACCACCCTGGGCCAAAGTAAGAATACAGCCATCAATAAGAACTCTCTAGTTCTCTCAAACAGATTAATGGAAGGGAGGAACTGTATTGCTACTGGAGCATAAATAAGAAATCTAACAGCTCAAACAACTCTGCTGTGGTGTCAAAGAGAGATAATAGATTCTATCAGGAATTAGACATCAAATTCGTTCTTAGAGTCCGAGTCCTACTATCTACTCAACATCATTTTTAACAATAAGCCAGCAAAGGTATTAGGAAGTTATAGAGCCTTAAAAATGGACATGGAACCTGGAAACAGGAATAGCCACATGGTCATCATATCGTGACAGGTTTTCCAGACTTGCTACTGTCCACAAGTTAGCAACACCAGTGGTAAGACCTGTTAAATCTGCCCTCCCAGGCTTCTATGTTTACCAGGGATTAATTGGAATCAATTAAATACTGTTGCCTAATGATTTATAATGTGCTTAGCATTTGGAAATATTTGGAGGTTTTATATACATATGTACATATGCAGATATGTGTAGGCATGCATCAAATGCCATAGTAGCTAAAATACAGTATATTCAGTGTCCTATACAAATAAAAGATTTATTCTTTTTCCTCTACATGGGGAAAGCATGTACTTCAACAAAATGAACCATAACAAAAATATCACCCCAAATTCTACTTTTGAGGAATTTCCAGTCAACACAAAAATTTAAATTATTTAAAAATCCAACAAAAATTCTGTCTCTGGATTTTCAGACTATATTTTGTCTGTCTTTGCTTATACTGTGTAATACTTCAGAGCTACACTCTGTCTTGACTGATGTTTTTTGCTTTTTTTCCTCATTTGAACAGGGGAAGCCTAGGGCAGTGAATGTCACTGGGAGTCAAGGTGCCTCATAGACAGGCATGCTTGCCTTCAGCAAATCTAGAGATTTGGTCCTCGGGAGCTCTTGGTATCTCCCAGAAGTGGCAACTAAAAAAGCATTCTGAGTATCTACATTTCAGATGTAAACACCTAAATCCTTCTGCAATCTTTAATCTCCCTGAGTAGGATGGCTGTTTAATTGCAATGCAAGCATCTAAGCTGCTCACCCCGAATTCTGTGCAATCAATAGCACTTTAAGAAAGAGTCTGATCTTATACAAAAGTCTGATCTTTTACAAATATCTAAAAACAAAATAAATCATGCCTAGAAAAGCTCATATTTCTCCACTAACGCTTAACAGCAGAGGATGCTTAACTGGGATTTGGAGACCTACATTGCAAACATCTACATTTGCTCAGATGAACCACAATGCCAGTTGTCTTTTTTTTTTTTTCAGTGGGAAATTACTGTGTATCCCATCCTATAGGGAAACAGTGATTATAAATGCATCAATGATTCTGAGATATGGGAATCCCTGTCCGTGGTGCTGTATCATATAAACCTCTTTTAACATGAGGAAAAAAGCACTGGCCTATCCTTAAGTATGGCTATGTTCAAATATAAATGAAAGTTTCTTCCAGACAGCTAAAGCTGTACAATTTGTGATGCAAATACAAGTTCATAGTAAAGGGTTCACCATCAGGGTTTTATTTTGGCTGCCTATTTGAATACATTACCTCTGAGATTCAATCGTGACCCTAGTAGTCACACTGAGTAATGTCTTGCTTTACCAGTTATTGCGCAAAAAGCATTTTTGGAAGGTGGCCCTTTGCATCCAGAGTTCTGGAAAATGTAAAAATGCAAAAAGAGACAAGCAAGTAGAAGCAAGTTTCCTTAGCTAAGGTATTGTTCCAAGCCAGCAAGCATGTCTCTCCTACACTGAGGTCCAAGACACATACCAATATAGTCTTTTTCAAGTGTAATCAAGTTGACATCTATCTACATTGATTACACTTCAGAAGGGGAGAGGGAAATTCGGGAGGTGGAAGAAAGGTTCTCTTCTCTCTGGTGGCTTCAAAAGTATCCTCCACAGGATAGTTTGGGCCTCTGAGCATAGCCCTGAGAGATGGGTGGTGCGTAAGGAATCATGCTGGAGGTCTTATGCCTCAGAGATGCTCTTCCCTATTCCTGCTTGTTCCTCAGGGGAGTAATTTGTTGCTGGTCTATACCAGCAGCAAATTATAGCAACCTCTGTGCCAGTTCAGCTTGCATCTGGGAACTGGAAGAGGCAGGGGAATGAGGGACAGAGGGCTTTGGCCTTTGCCTGACCATCTGCCTGGTGAAGCACTGGTACTATTTAGTCAGTTTTCCGCCCACTCTCCAGTGCATGATCCAGGGGAAGCTATGGTGACTCTGAAGCTTCATACTCCTGACTGTGCTGTCTGTCAAACACAACTCAATCTGCTCTTTTCTTTTGACTCTTGCAACAATACAAGAATTTCTAAAAACACAATGACCGGACCCTGCTTCAATGAAAGCATTTTTGCATCAGGGAGCCTGTGTATGGCTCAATTCTAAGCACTTCAAAAGCCAGTCAAAGAAGAAATGCTGACTATTTTTTATTGTGCTTGTGTAGCATCCCAAATGCAAAATAATATTGCTCGTCATGCCTTTATTACATAGCTCTGCAAATGACAAGATCCTACTATTTCAGCATGCACCAAGTGACTCTGGCAAGTAACTAGCTGACCTTTATACACATTGCATTTTTATTCTCCCTTTATGGTGGCAGTTTATCTTGATCCTCATTTTCAGCTCCTTGCATGATAGTTCAGCTGGCTTCTACCACTGCTTGGTTATCACATGTGCTTAAAATCATTGTTACAAACACAAGTCTGTCCTTATTATAAACAGCATTAAATAAAGATCAGCTTATTAAAAGTGGGAGTGCTAAAAGATTGGTCTTGTTCTTTTACTGGTCTTGCATCCTAGGCAAAAGACAGTCAGGAAATTAGGGTCTTTTCATTACTACATTACAAACAGACCCTATGACCTTGGATGAATCTCCTCCGAAGAGAGCTAGTCTTTCTTCTGCCTGCCTAGTTCTGACAGCGGTCTTAGCAGACAACTCACTTTTTAAGATGTAATTCCACGCACTACAGCTACATTGCTGGTGTAATCCACACAGAAACCACTTCTCATATCTTCCTGTTTGTACTTCTCTTGCTAAAGCCATTCTCTTGATCTTTGTCTTGTCCCAGTAGGTGAATATAAGATAACCAGGAGACATTTGGATGTTTCCGTCTGGGAATCCTGCCGTTAGCTAGCACACCCTGTGTGCAGTTAGTGCATGGTCTCTTGGCTGACTTCACTGACCGCCATCTGTTAGACTGGCTGTGTGCCTGCTCACAAGTCAGCCAGACTGTTTCACTAGGACACAGGTTCNGCTACCGGGAGAAAAACTAAAGATGGACAGCATGCACAGTACTGCAACATGTCCTGCCTTCTTTAAAAAAACATAAGACAACTTTTTAATGTGGTATGGCACTACAGCTTTTGGACTGTCATCTCATGCTGCACTTCCATTTTCAGGGAAGTCACTGAAGAAGAGGAGGAAGGCTCTTTATCAAAACAGTAACGGAGAGGCTTTCACATGCCCCTCTGTTTGTATCCGTAAGTGCAACCCTTCTCCCTGCTCTTCCTTAGAAAGGGAGGTTTGTGTGCAGCACTCCTGTTTTCTCCTTGATGTCTCCAGTGTTTTCACAAACACTAAATGTGGTATGTTAGAAGGAACCAGTAAATCCAAAGTTCTTGCCTGAACATGTGTATTTGAGCTTCACTTTCTTGAGTGCATAAGGAGAAATTTGGAACATAAATTGTAAAATAAGGGTTTGCACTATCAAATTATATACAACACTGCTAGCCAGTAAAAAATTGTCACCAAATCTGATAACCCTGATAAATCTGCTATCAGCTCACAAAGACTGAGCATAGATTACTTTCTAACTCACTAAGCCCTATTTTTTAAACCAGAAAGTCACAAAATACACATCTCTGTCTTAAATAATGAAAACTGAACATGTTTTTCAACAAGAGGCATTAGCAGTTTTTCATTGACTTTTGGTTTGTCCTGAGCTCTTTGTGGGGTTACAAAGAGATATGCAGACCAAACAAGGTTTAGAAAAAGCCCCACTTTGCCAGCAGTCCCTAATACACTGTCTGTACTCTAGCTCTACATCATATTCCTGCAGCAGCTCATTCCAAGTCCTTCATCTCTGCAACCAAAGCTCTCAAACATGTCATTTATAACATGACCAACACCTTTAAACCTTGGGTACAGACTTATCCAAAGTGGAAAAAGCCTCCAGCAAGCTCACTGATCATTGCTTACATCATTTGCCCACTGTCTTCCCATAACTCCCTCCACTATGTGCAAAAATCCACAAAGCACCTGGAGATAGAGCAAAGCATCCACAGGGAAAAATATTGAAGGAAAAGTACCAATGGCACAGGTAGAGCTATAGTAGGGGAACACACTCAGATTAAGCTATCCATGCTGATTTGGCTGATCATTTACAAACTTGGGTGATGATGGCTTATGAACACAACAAACCATGTATTGAAAAGATTGGGTGTATAAAAAATCCTAGAAAAAGACTCTTATCTGCTCACAAAATTCTCCTTGGAATTGAAACAGGGTGGAATTTCTAGTGGAATTAATAAATATTTATATATGGGAGAAGGAGGGAGTTTTGTATCAAAGATAAGCTTACAATCATTACAACCCTGACAAAAAAGTTGGTATTTAAGAGCAGAATGACCATTCTCTTGGTTTTGATGACAATTCTTGCTTTATATGACACTAAACCTTAGTAAGATTTTCTGTAGAATTAGAAGGAAAAAGCAGCAATCATAATTACCATACTTTTCTACGCTTAAGTTATATACTTATCCAACAAAAGAGTTCACATTTTAAGTATCAATATGGCACCAATCCAAGGAAATTTACTGTGCTTACACCAAAACACATTACTCCCCATTATTCTCTCATTGCACACATGCCTAAATATCAGTGCACAATTTTTAGAAGTGTTGCACTGAAATTTTAAGTCAACTGGTTTTACTTAGTTACCTCCCACATACGCAGAGATACAAAATAGTGTTGTCAACACCCAGCTGAGCAACAAACTGAAGACTTCAATGATCAAGTAAAGCCCAGCTCTGCACTTGCGCTTAATTGCTTAAATACAGAGAGCCTGTGTAAAATCTGTTCCTCCTTTTGTGAGACTTTTGATCTCCAACCATTAAATAGTAATTCCCCTGAAAATTTATTGCTCTTAATTTCAGTATTATGTGGCAAACACTTTGATATTTATTCAGATGAGATTTCCCGTTGGTAAATTAGGTGTTATTAGCTGTAAAAATATTGTAATCAGTGCAGAGCTCATTTTTTATGTGATGCATTTATTCCAATGGCTCTATGAGATAGGAATAATTTTTTCAAGACAGAACACTCTGTAAAGTGAATTTACTTTTACAAAGCAAATACAATTGTTAATATAAAGGGCTTCTCCTCTGCCTTGTAGGCAGAAAAGAAAGAAAAAAGGAACAAAGAAAGGGGAAAAAAACAAGGTTTCAGGCAGCAAAGTGGCAGCAGAAACTTGGTGATATTCCCCTCCTTTCTATGTACCTATCTGAACCCATTTGCAAACCGTAGCGTTGGCTCCACGCTGCCCCGGGGATGGGAGACCAGAAGTGCTGCAAACCAGGGCTGATGTGCCTGACAGAGCTGCACAGCAAAGTCTGAGTGATGGCCTGAGCCATGCCCGGCAGTAGCCAAAATTATGAGTGGGTTTTCTTTCCTGGAGCGCTGCATTCGACTACAATCACAAATGTGGCATATGCAGTAGCCAGTCAGCTGCCAGTTGATTCTATATATATTTTTACATTAAGTTTTTGAAAGCCATGTAAGAAAAAGGTTCTGCATGCAAAGAAATACACTGCAGCTTGGTGACTTACAGAAATCTTTGCAGGGCACAACCAGAGTGGTGCATTGGGAGATCTTGCTTGGCATACACCCGACTGCTTTCACTTAGAGGAAACATTCATACCTGAGATATCTCTGTGTAAGAGCTGTAGATTGTCCCAGGGCAGATGGAATTCATTTAATGTATTATTGTGTCTCAAATCAACAGCATTATATACTGGTATTCAGCAAAATAGGAAATTAATTAGGAAAATTAATCACAACTATTTATATCTGCATTTTGCTCTAAAGGAGTTTGAATATAAGCGTAGAAACATCTCCTTAAAAAATGAAGAGGCCAAGGAAGACAAAATATCCTAATGACTAAAATAATTGAAAAATCCTAATGCCTTTTTTAAATAGTTTCTAAGTTGCTAGATAAGTGGAGTAGAATTTAGGTAGAGGGAAGATCTTAGATTATACTGAAAATTAGTCATAAAAGAGTCATACCCTTCCATGACAGCTTTGAAACTTGGGGCTTTTGACTGCACATTCCTCATCGTTTTGTAAAGACATGCAGCAGTCATTCTCAGATCCCATTTTATTGTCTGTTGCTATGTTCACCTTCACAGACAAGTAAGCACTCTGAAACTGTGTCTAATTCGTGGTTTAACAGATAGTTTTCACAAGTGCCCATTGAACATCAGCTCTAAAAGATGAGAATCTGCACTGACCATCTCCAGACTTAAACTTGGATGTTTAGATTTACAGCACCAAATCATTTACAGCACCTATAAGAACTAAGTGCTTTCCGCTTTAAAAAAATTACTTCATTCTTGACATACACACAAGCACACACAGAGAGAAAATCAGCAGCTCCATTAAGAAAGGGCTGGTAAGTGGCTTCCCAAGATCTCCCACATATTTTCACCAAGAGCTCTAGGAACAAAGCACTTGGAAGACTAAGCAGAAACCGTCAATGAAAAAAAAATTTCTTTTTCTTTTGTTTTGATCAGAGTTCTGTTTAGATACAAATGATCTGGGGAAGTAGTATCTGAAAGCCTACATTAAAACAAAAACAGAGCTGGGAACAATTTTGCACCCTCTCTGGCAAAGGAAATCAAATCAAATCTACAAGCCTTTCTGCTACAATTCATCCTGATAGAATTTGTAACAGCCAGGAAATTAACTCTGAACAATGAAGGTTGTAATGAAAACACTGTGAGTGACAACATTAACATAATACAGAGAGAGCCTCACTGACCACCTACCAACAGTTAAGGTCCATCCCCCACTCACAGGATGCTCAAGTAAGAAAAAAGCAGGCCAGGTTTCTAGCTGCTAATCAGTGTTGATACAAGAGCAGTGCACAGCAGCAGAAGAAAAATATGAGATTAAAGTGAATATTGCACTAATGAGCATATTCTTCCTGATGAAAGATTTTAATGTAGACTCTAAATCTCTCTTTCACATGCTTATCACAAATGTCTCAATTTGGTAAATTGAACCGCAGAATTGTATAGGTAGGTGGCAATGAACATGTACTTAGGTCTGCAGATAAAAAGGATGGAGTGTTTTGGCTCTAAATTCCACAAGGTGCAGCTTCAAGGCATCTGATTTTCTCCCATTCCTTTGCAAGGTCTATAGTATTCTACATGCTCTCATTATAAGGTCTCATTAGGCTGTCTGTATTAGGAAGTATTTCAACCCAACAGAAGTCAGTCTGCAGTCTGGAAGAGTTGATGCTGAGAACCCAGTCACTGCAGAATGTGCATTTTGTGGGCTTACATCACAGCATTCCAGCCAGCTCTGAGGAAAACACCATGTGTCCTCCTGGACCAAGTTCCTGACTTCATTTCTTGCAAAAGAATCCAGATTGAGCTCTGTGAGAGCATTCTGCAATGCAAAGCAACTGTTGTCAATGCGGATGAGGAGGAGATTCAGCTCAAGAACAAACTCCTGATAAAAATGAAAATCTTACTACACATAGTCTTTGCTACCTCAATTCATGCCATTTAAACAGATTGCTCCACGAGCAGCAAACTGCCAGGAAAAACTGAAAATATCAGCTTATTCTTAATTTATCCTACACTGGAGATGAAGTGTTATACTCACAAACAGGTTGATGTTCCTGATTCAATTCACAGCCAGGTGTCTCCACAGTGCATGGGGACTTCATTGCAAAGAAGACTTGTAGAGAAGAACCTCAACCTTTTTAACCAGTCCATGAGCTAAGCAGGATTAGGCAAAACAGAGAGAGACAGGACTGGTTAGAAACCGAAGTCCTTATAACAGCAGATCAAAGAAGAAGCCATCAAACACAGGTCCTCTCCAATCTGCCCGAGCACTCTGCAAACTGAGCACCTCTGCCTAAAGGAAGAACCACAACTTCTCTTTTGCTGTACTTCAAAGCCAACTGCTGCTGGATTAATGTGGAAATCAGTATGTGGGTGTTCTTGCCTGTGCCCTGGGAAACCTCCATGAGGTCTAACACTTGGTCTGTGTACTGGGCTATGGGTTTGCAGAACCCAAGAGGGCTTAGGAATAAAGTGAGATCCAAAATATAAGCCTCTACATACTGATGTGCAGTACAGAGAGGGGGGAAAAAACAAAACAAACCAAAAAAAAACCTGATTTCATAAGCTCCAAAAGAGTTTAAGGGCTCCTAGAATTAGACATGCATATTCAGGAGCACAAGACTCCGGCATCACTGAAGCTTTTAGAAGCTGACATAGGTATTCGCTGTTTGCTGGAGGTTTTTTGTTGGTTTGGGTTTTTTTTTTTTTTTTTTTTGCTTGTTTGTTTGTTTTTTAAATTAAAGCACTCGGGTATACTATAACTTAAATTATTTTTCTGCTCAGGATGTAATTTTAGTATCTGCACCCTTCTTATTTCTGCCTTAATTGTGGTTTGCAAAGACTTTACAAAGGCTACTTGACATTTTACATGCATAAATCCTATCCACAACCTGTTAAGCAAACCTGAGATGTTTTTGAGGAGAAGCAAAAAAAAGGGGGGAAAAGCCAGTTTTCAGATCTCTTGGACTCTCTTAGTATCAGAGAGCATCTATCCAATATAGCTCTATCCAAATGAGAATACATGGACATAAAATTAGGTGAAACTTCACATTCCAAACTGCAGAGAGCATAGAGTAATGTAATAGCAGCTATGTTTTTATGGGTTATTTTAAATTTAAATTTCTTTTAAATTAAATTTGAACTAAGAACATTAAGCTCCTTTTCTTTTTTAACTGTATAAGTAATTTTAAATTAGTTAATTTTTTAAAATTGTATAACTAATATTATATAAAAGAAAAATTTGAAACATCCTGTAATCCTGCTGCAAAATTATTTTGTTTACAGATCATTCAGTTATAAAGACTGAACTTTGGCCATGGTAAAAATAGCAATTAATTGACTCTTATTTGGAGTCACATGGTAGCTTATGGAGGAAATTACATGTTTGTGTGACTGAAAATAATGAATAATACACAAAGGAATTCATGCAATTATATGTCTAGTGTCCTGTACAAAGAACCAGTGAAGGCACAAGATCCTTGTGTTAGAAAAGCTACCTAAAATGCCATCTGCAGTTGCCAAATGCTGGGGGAAAATATTATTGCAGCCAAAAACTCCCAAAACAAACCTACTAATCTGAACTAGCCCTGAAGCATGAGGGCAAAAGTGAAACAAAACAGATATTGCTTATTGGAAGCACACATATTTTTAAGCAAAATGTGGATACAAATGTCTAAATTTGGAGAATGAAATTAAGATGGGAACACTGTGTGGGGTTCCAGTTCCATCCCGACATGCAATGAATCTGACTGCAGTATGTTGTATTGCCCTTTTTTCCACATCTCAGACCTCTCCAAGTCCTGGCTACTTATTCCAACCTATCCATCTTGAGCCAGATAGTTGATATGGCTGCAAACTCATTTTCCCCACATACATACAGAGGTTAGTCTGCAGCTGTTCAGTGATTTTTTTACACAGTCTAAATCACTCTGTCACCAAACCTGTGGTGGTGCATTTTATATATGTTCTCTGTTGGGTTTATGTATTATTTTCATTCTTACGTTTTGTAAAAGTTCTTTGTACCTGTTTTCCCTAATGGTTTGTGCTGTACACCCCTCTGTGTTTTCCTGCCCTTGACTTGGCTTGCCCCTGTCAGTCAAAGTTGTTTACTCCAACTCTCCCCTCAGCTATCCCTGTCAATCTCCTGTACCCCTGCCCCTAGGAGCTGTCCATCACCACGAGGCCTCTCCCTGTGCCTGAAAGTTCCAGGGAGAGCGTCCAGTGGTTGGTCAGGATCCTAGGGGGTTCCCTCCTCCCTCCAGGGATTGGATCTCTGGAGTGCCCATCACCAGAAGAGCCACACCCATGTTTTCTCTGATTTGTCACTTCCCTGAGCCTACCTCCCTCTCTCCTCCCTCAGTTAAAAGCCGGTGCACAGGAGTGTTCCCTGCTCTTTGGGGCAGACACTCCCAGAGTAGGCACAGGTTATTGCTCCACTAGAGTATCTCCTCTTTTGTTCTCATCCTTGCTGCTGGATCCTAGAGGGGAAAAGAAGCCACAAGGGAAGGCAAAGGGGTCCACCCGTGGACCAAGCCGTACCCCAAGTGTTGTTGATGCTGCTGGAGCTAGCCAGGCTGGTCAGGTTGTGGCGCGCTGTGACACAAACCCCAGTTTCAGTGTTATTTTCTAATACCTTCTGTCCTTCCTAGATCAGATGATGGAGCCCCACATCTACTAATCTGAAAATAAATTAGCAATTTGAAGCCACCACAAGATAGCCAAACGTTGGGTAATCAGTGACAGGGGAAACCTTTCATTCAGAGCAGTTGATGCTGGAGGCCTCAGGCTGTCTCTCCTACCACCATAATGTTCATTTTGGCACTGAATGGAAAAAGGTCCAGGCTGCTCTCTCTAAATGGAGGGAATGGAGACTTACATCACAAAGGCTCAAAAAAGGAAAGCTACACAATTTTGAGGTAGGTTTTAAAGATGTTGTTTGCTATAACAAAGGATTGGACACAGGTGTGCTCCTACTCTGCTCCCGAGATTCTTTGCAAAGAAAAGTTCACTGTGGCTATTAGAATGATCCAGATTCTGACTAAGTTAGTCCTTAAGCTAGTATCCTCTGGAAGTTTGTAGGATATACAAGAGATGGGATCAGTCTACTGTAAAAACTTTAGTGTTTCAGGTACACTTTTCCTTAAATATCTACTGCTGGCCTAGAAGGTGGTATGGGATTCACTCAGCCTTTGACTAGACCCGGGTGGTGACACTTAAATGTTCATATTCTTGTCTCTACCAAATGCTGCTAATGACCAGAGTTATGAAAATATAAAGCCAGGTTGATTGAAAAGAGCTCTCCCTTGTCTCCATTTCTCCTGTCTTACAGAACAAATATTAAGGATTGTTTCTTAAAACAGGAGCTTGAGATGAAGCTACAGTACGTTTTAGAGCTAAAAGGACATCCTAGGATGAGAACAGAGTATCTTATGAGAACCAGGTAAATTAAATTAAACTATAAAAAACTACTGAATCATAAAAAAGCATGCTACAAAAAGTATAAGGTAGAATAGGATGTGGAAATAAAGATCTTGTCCATCAGCATAAAAGGATTCCTCTGGAGAATCAAGAAAATATCATACAGGAAAAGAAAAATTGGGGAGGGTTCTTTTCAAAAGCTTTCAGTAAAATTCAGCAACAGAGGGACTATTAAGGGATTGACTATAATTTTAAGATTAACAGCTTGGATGTTAGAATTAAAAATTACTGTGAGGATGAAAGAACAGCAAGAGAGAGTTTTCTGTATAACAGGTGATAAATAGATACAATTAAGGCAGTATTGCCTTATATAGAGAGGACCCATGGCAGCTGGCAAAGAAAAACAAAAACTGGGGATCATAAAAGATGCAGACAACATGAAAGCAGTTGGGCTGTAAACTCACAAGCAGAGGCAAAGTTGCAGATTTAAACCCTCAGCAAGCCGTGCAGCAGCAGCTGTGCACACATGCAAGCTGTGCATGGGAAAGCCTGAGAATACAGCAGACTGTACCTTGAAAAACAGGCGTGAGAAAATTGTCCTCAATTCACCCAGGGAACAATTCTTATGGTTTGGGGAAGGGCTAAGCTGCTTTTAGGGATTGAGATGTGTACTTCCGTCTTTTTAGAAAGGTCTATTTTCCCACCAGGCCCAGTTGATGCAGGTGTGATTGGGCAGTTGCTAAAGGGCCCTGAAGCATTAGCTGAATGCAGCTGGTGCAGGAAACTCACTGTAAGCAAGGAAGGGTTGTGGTGCCATGGAAAGATCTGTGTGCCCTTCCCACACACTGTGGTCAATGAAAGTATGCAGCTCAGGAACAGCAGAGATTCAGTCTCAGTCCTCACAAAAGCCAGACCATTCAGCTGCATTTGAAAGAATATGAAGTGGTATGAGTGTTGTGACAGACCGCCAGTACATCCTGAACTCACATTCATTGATTTTAATCAGTTTGTTCCTTTCAGAAAATACATATAAAATATGCAGCACTCGTGCAAACTGGGTGGTGACCCTGTCCTCCAGGTGCAACAATTCCTATGTGATTTCCAGCACTTGCTGCAACTATTCCCATGTCACTGTCCACAGCTGCAGCCAGCCAAGGCCCACAAACCAAGGAACCTCCACAAACTGGAGATCACCAAGTACAGAGGCCTGCAGTGGGAACCAGACCTGGATCATCACACATCTCCTGTAAAAAAGGAAGAGCAAGGTAAGATGCAGTAAAGTTGTCATAGAAGCATGTCCTGATGGCTGGACCACACTTAGGAGACAAAAAAAAAATACCACATTCACGACACCTGCTGGAGTCTGGATCAGAACTTATATTAAACTAGCCTTTCCCAACCCACATAACAAATTGAATAAACAGTGGTGGAAGAATTCAACTTCCCAGAAGTCAGATGAACCCTTCTAACTGCTGGTATTAAGAACAGACCACCCTACTTCACTGGCTTTCATCCAGCAGGTAATGAGTTACAAAAGCAAACAGCTTTCCCAGCTTTCTGCTGAGAAAGACTGAGAGAGCTGCCCTGTTCAGAGGGTGCCATGGCAGAAGTGTCAGCAAGTTTGTCTTCAACAGCTGGACATGGTTACTGAACCTCCTTTCCCACAACCAAAAAAAAATCTGTGGCCAGGTCTAACACAAGGTGCAATTGTCCCGCAGGCACTCCCATGGGAGAGAAGCACATTTGGGGATGCTCTTGGCACAATTTGTTTCATTTTTCCAGGCTTAGAGATCGGGAAGATGTTTTTTTCCTGATATCAACCAGGGACCCCTTTTCCTACCTAAAAAATCCACTCTGCTAAAAAATCCACTTGCTTTTTATTTCATTTAAATCAGCAGCCAGGAAAATTCAAAGCAAATATTTCTCCTTTGAATCAAGTTTCTAAACAGCTTTCTTAAACTGCTCCCCCATCATTATCATCATCGTGTCCCTGCTAATGGTCATGTTGCCAGCGCTGCTTTTTTTTTTTTTTCCCTTGGATCCACACTCCATTTCCCTCATTCACTCTTCCACCCAGCCAGGAGACCTCTGTGGTAACACTTCCCAGATCTCCAAAAACACTTTCTGTAGCGTGTTCTCAGGTTGCTTGCACCAGGGAGAGGGAATCTTGTGAATCAAGCTCTCCTCCTGCTGTGCTTCTTCACCAGCACATCAAGGTGCTCCAGGTCCCTCCTTCCCAAACCCACTCCTCGTCAGTTCCCCCCATCATCACCTTCCCAGCTGTCACCTCGTCTGCCATACAGACTAAACCTTTCAACGGTACTTCTAAGCTGAGTCTGGTAAACACTCTAGTCCCGAGCAAAATAAAACAAAATCTTCCTCCTCACAAGTGTTGGAGGGGTTTAAATCGCTCATTTGGCAGATCCAGCTGAGAGCTGGGATGGAAAAATAGTGGGAGGAGCAGGGCTGAAGTGGGGCAGCAACCTCCCGTGGAGGAGGGTGAGAACGCACAGCTGAGGGAGGCAGAAAAGGGGTGGAAAGCTCTCCAGCCCTGCCGAGGACCGAGGAAATGCAAGGGAGAATTGCAGGTGTATCTTACAGGCTGAGTGAAATAAGTTAAATTCTATTAGTGGGTAGGTCACTTTAAATGAAGAGTGGAGTGCTAAAGAAAACAATGCAACAGCGAGTGAAGAGAGGGTAAGTGTTTTCATGGAGTAATGGTTCATATGGTGCATTGTTTTCTGGCAGGAAAAGAGGAGGGAAGTTTTATTTTTTATGTGCTTTGGGTTTGAGTAGCTAGATGCCTCATATGGATAAATAGGAGATAAAATATGTTATTTTTTGTTGTTCTTTTTTTACAACTTCTTCCAGTAGTTTCCTTATTTTTTAAAGTCCTATAAAGCTATGAAAAGACAAAAAGAAAAACACATATGTCAATATAAGAGTGGATGTTGACTTTACTAACTGAATCTGAATATTTCTCACACACAAAAAAAATACAATTGGATAATCAAATCCTTATCAAATAAGAATAAATTCTAATGTCATTTTGTATCAGAATATTTGTTTTTCTTTTTTAATTTTGTTGTAAATTCTGAGCACTGTGCTCTGCACTACAGTAAAACCAGCACTGTATAAACAGAAAAGAACCTAAAAAACCCTCCAAATTTTTAGGAAATACAACACGTGAAAATGTGATATATTTGATTGAAACTTACAGTGAACTGCAGGACTGCAATTAGTGTTTCCTTGTATCAAAAGCTTTGTCATATAAGCACAGGAGAACTGTGAGAGTCTCACGTGATTAGTTCCCACAGGCAAAATTAGTGTAAGGCAAAGAAGAATGCTCATAAATGTAGTGAAAATGCTATTGTAGAGTTGCCCTGAAGTTCAAAGGCAAATTTTGAAAGTAGCCACTGAACTTTTAGCCCAAAAAGTTTTACAGATGGGCAGTTAGTCTATACCATATTTGAGGAAGAAGACTGCAAAACAAGGCAGTAAAAGTCACCCTTGTTCTCTACCAGCAGACTGCCCTGTAAGCCTGAATCAGGCACCTGTATGCAACCAGAAAAGTTGATTCCAACTTTTTTTTTACTTTGCCATGTGGCTAGAGGAACTCTGCTGCTCAAGATGCACAAAGTTTTCCACTGCATACTATAGCGCCTCTCCCAAAGGGNACTCTGCTGCTCAAGATGCACAAAGTTTTCCACTGCATGCTATAGTGCCTCTCCCAAAGGGAGAAGAAGAGCTTGCTGCCACTTGCCCCCTGCCACACAAAAAAAAGCAGCCCTTGCTCCGCGGCAGCACAATTGCTCCGATAAACAAGCGTTAATCATGCACATTATGCACAACATAATACGTGTGAGCTTGTCAGCAGGCAAACAGCTCCATCTCTGAATAAGAACCCTTTCCAAATTAGGAGAACCAAATTACACAAGCAGACAGCTGTTTGCTGACCTACCTAAAACAATTTGGTGGTCTCAGCCTAGTTCCTCACAGGCAGGTGTCTGCTTCGAAGCAAAAATCAGCACCATTTGCATTACTGACAAGCTAGCTAGCAAACTCAGCAGGCAAGCTGGGGCTGGCCTTCCCGGGGCTTTTCCTCCCCTTGGCCCCAGGGCTGATTTCCCCCAGGCAGGGGGGACAGACAGGGAAGGCCTGGAATGACAGTCAGCCCCCAACCAGAGGCCAAAAGGAGATGCATGAATTTCCAGCCATCTCAGTCTAGCCCACAAGGAAAACAACAGAAAGACCAAGAACAATGTGGATTAGCACAAGAAAAATAATTTTAAAAATAATGGATTTTTAGAAAGAAAATCTAGGACACCATGGCTTTATTTAGTGGGAACTTTGCTTTTCTATATCTAGAAATCCCATCCTGAATTCAGTGATAATGGGCTTGATTCTCCACAGCCCACTTCTTTTCAGTATCTTCGAGCAAAACATGAGTAAGAAATAAAGATCATGGGCTTTTAAAAGTTTGCTTTTCACTCATTGCTTGAGGATTTCATTATAGTGCAGAATAATAATGCATTTTTGTAGAGAAATTAGTCCACTGCTTTATACCAATTTTGCCAGCCCCATGCAGAAAAAACTTATATATTTGTCAGAAACCAGTTACTTATCTCAAATAAGTGGAGAGATAAAACCAAGATATCCTAAATGACAGCACATACTTTTAAGTTACCAATGTGAAAACTCAGACATCTTTCCATACCAGACTTTAAGATGTCGGGCTTCAAAATCAGCCAATTCTCCAATCAGTCTATTTGTATCAAGTATCTTGGTGATGAATTTAAGAGGTTTCCCTTTTCCTTCCAGTTTAGGACAGAGCACAGAAAAGAAAGAAAGCTGATATGTTTGGAGCTGATCCTCCACTCTTGGTCTTTTTGCTGCCTGAAAAGAGCAGCAGGACCACTGACACCCCAAAATTATAGAATGGCTTGGGTACCTAGTCCTGAGATTCAGTGTCTAAGGAGGCAGCTCTGCAAGCATTAACATAAAATTCAAGTTACTTGTTTGAATGCTGTCATGTGGGGTTAACCGGTGTCACTACCACCTTCACTTGCTCCAGAAACTGAATTTGAATGTCAGGAGCTTTTGTGATGGACGCATCTGTAAATAATTAGCACTGCTTTGTTGAACGCTAATTGTGCAGCTGTACTGGAGGAAGTCTCAAAATAGATGTTACGAACTGAAAAGGACCAAATTTTCTTCTTACTCCAGCCTGACCCCAGAACACCAGAGCTGTTACCACAGAGCATGGCATGGTCTCAAGGGCCAAATTCACCTCTGGGTGAATCTTTTATGAGTCATGTGCTTATTAATCAGCCCCCCAGGGTGAAAAGCTGCTGTTTGTCAGAAACAATGATGATAACCAGTAGTCTCGTTATCCAGCCTTGGATTTGCCATGTGGCTTACCAAGAAAAAAAATCAAGGAGGGAAAGGATATAAGTCAAACAGCAAGTGTTGTTTTCAGTTTCTCTTCTGAAAAAGAGCATACCTGTGGATTCCATTGCAATGCTTCTTTCTTTATCAACACTGGGAATTTGTGATGCTGTACACAAATAGGTTGTCTTTTCTTCATCAATTCATATCTCTTTACGTGAGAGAGAACATACCCCACCACCAGGGTGAAGACACCTGCTACTCCCTGTTCCTGCAATTTTCCAACTGCTCCAGTTGCCCTATCAATATCAGTTCTCAATTGCATTCTTGTGTACTTCTTCCTTATCTATCTTAGTATTGATCCTCAATTACTTTCCAAACTCCCAAAATATCAACCGCATACATCTACAAACTTCCCCAGTAGTCCTCCTAAGAACAGCCACTGCACACACAGCTCCATCCATATAGTCATTTTCTTCCTTCTCTAATCTCAGCTCCCTCTCACATGCAGCCATGTTTTCAAATGAGATGGATCATTTTGGCTTCTGAACTACATAAAAAAAGAGCAAGATCAACCTCCCACTTCAGCTTCCTGAGAATAGCTTCCTATTTCCTTCCTGACAAGTGAAGCATAAAGCAAGTGAAACATAAAGCATTCAAGGAATTTCGAAGCAGTTTCTAATGTTCTAAACACATTTCCAAGTTTCTTTTGGATGAACGGACTATAAATTCAGGAACATGTTAGTCATCCCATGGTTTCATTTCTCAATGAATAGTTATTTGTGAAAGCAAATCCCATTGTCATGTACTGTTCATTACTGTGGACTCCTATACTTCCTCCTGCACTTACCAGCAATTTCACCTCCTCAGCATCAGATTTCCCTCAAACTTTCTAACACATCTTCTCTTACTTCACCACATTACACAGAGTAGCAGTTATTGGAGCATCTCATCTGCTGTATCCCTCTATTTCTCCCTTAATCTGTGAAACTTCCCTCCAGATTTTATTGACATTTTTCTTCATTGTTTTCCACTTTTCTTCAGGAAATTATCACCATATGCTTGCTCTGTTGCAGTTCTTTTTTTCCCAAGTGGCATCCTCTTTTGGCCATTGTTATAACCAGTATAGCTGGCTAGGTCTGACTTAGTATGGCCTTTTTTCATGTTAATCTAAACTGAAAGTACAGCCTCAATCTCTGGATCTTTCTTCCAGTCAATACAATATCCCAGCCAGGTGCTATGACTTTCTGTCTGAAATGTTTAATCTTTGTCCTAAATGTTACACAACTGGAACTGAATTCTTGGACTTGATTTCTTGACCACAGCATGACAATGCACAGATAAATGGCACTTGGGTTTTATATCTCATTCAGATTCTAATCATTTCATAGCATGGTCCTTGCAGCTTTCTCCTTGACTATACTGGATGCTTTCAATTTGTGGAAAACTGTAAGTGAGATTGCTCCTGAGATTATCATTTTGACTGTCATTCCCCTGTGTTAACTTGCTGCCGCCATTTCTTCTGCCACATGAAACTTCATTCTCAGATTTCATTCTTTGACTTTCATTGATTACAAGGACCAAGAATATTTTACTTCTCTCAGCCTTGCTGCTTCACACCTGTTTCCTTAATGATGCCAGTGAAGACAGTCTGAGGGCAATGGCTGGTTTCGCACCCTTTGACCCATTCTGCCCGTTGATGGCACAATGGTCTGGTCAATGATATTGCCCCATTTTAATCCCTGCTAAAATGGATTTTATTTCATGGCACTCACCTTCAACAGTTCAATTTGTTCATATTTGAAGTATTGAAATGAGAGGGGTCCTGTGAGGGCAGTGGAGAAGCTCTTTAACCAAGAAGTGGGGAAGGGGAGGCACCTCACATGAGCCCATTGATGATTTCTGGGCTGAATCCTCATGTATTCCCTTCTCTCAATTCATACATATTTTTTTAGTCTGTGTTCCCATAAGAAGAGAGAGTATGCTATACTATACCCACAGGTAAATGCACAGGCAACAACTTGGCTGTATTTATTACAACAAGATGTGCCCACAGGGGCACATAAAGAAAGAATGCTATGTCATTAAGACTACCATTATGACTCTGTGATGGATACCCTGAAGTGGCCAACCTTCATATGGCCAGAGCAGCTGATGGCTGTCACCCCTGCTGCAGTGCGTGCTAGGGAGTCTGGAGCAGGCGTGCCTTGGAGCCTTGGCCTGCCTTTCCACCTCTGGGGATTGAGCCATCCCCACTTACAGCCATGTGGCTGTTCATGGAAAAAAAATCAGAATAAATGTTACTCCTGAGGAGACCTAATGATGTAGCTCTGGCAGAGGCTCTCCATCAGCAGCAAGGTGCTACTAACAGAAGGCAGAGCAGTTTGCTGGGGTTTGATTCAAAAGGCTTTCTTTTAGTAGTAAAGTCAGGAGCTGGAGGGAGTAGAGAGCTGTATGAGTGGCAAATAAGAAAGCAATGTTATACAAAACAAAACAAAAAAAATCTTTGTAGAGAAAACCTGGGAGCAACAAGCCTCTTCAGCATCTCAAGAAGTATAGAATGCAGTAGAGCACTGGAAAAGCTGATTTGGTAGGCAATATGTTATATCTTCTGCAGAACGCAGCTGAACTAATTAAGAAGACCAGAGTAAAAGGTTTTGTCCCAAATTGGAATTAATATTCCTATTTTCTTTCATTTCACCTGACCTGAAATGATCAGCATCTCTTCATTATTTTTATTCCTATTCTTATCTTTGTTGCCATCTTCAGATGTCTCCTGATCTGCACAATACCAAGCTACAAATTAGCTTTATTTTTGAGACAGAACTGTTCCTAAGCTGATAGAGCAAAAATCTGTGCCACAACATTATATATTAAGAAAAAGATCACTTGTCCCATTAAATGACTTAACATTTTGTACATCTGAAGGAAATAATAAATATTAATCCATGCTACTTTCCTCCCATGTAAGAAAAAAGTAAAGAATTTCTTACCAACATGTAATCTAAACATCTCCTCTTTCCGTTTAAAACCATAGGTCCTTGTCCTGACACTATCTGACTGTACAAAAAGTTGCTCTTCCTCCTATTTATAAGCCCCCTTTAAGTACTAGAAGACCACAGTGAATTCTCCTCAAAGCCATTTCTTCCCTAGCCTGAACAACCCCAGTCCTCTCAGCCTGTCTTTGTAGGAGAGGTGCTGCAGCCCTCTGATCATCTCCACAGTCTTCCTCTGGACTTTCCGTAAGAGTTCGCGTCTTTCTTGTATTGAAGATCCCAGTTCTGGATGCAGCACCCCAGGTGGCGTCTCAGGAGGGCAGAGTAGAGGGGCAGAATCACCTCCCTCACCCTGCTGGCCATCCTTCTATTGACACAGCCCAGGATGTGCTTGGGCATCTGACAGCTCTTCTGGGCCATGAGAGCACTCTATTAGATAAATTCAGCAGTGCTGATTGGGTGGAAGGGCAAAAAGTATCCAAAATCAAAATTACCTGACTAAATATCCATCACTAGATTTCCTTCTTTGGTGATATTTTCCAAATGCATTTACAAATTTTTTTAAATACACTTATAACTTCTATAATTTCTTTTTCTCAAGACATAGGAAGAATAACCAATCCTAAATTTTCACATCATTAACATGAATTCCCAGCCACTATAACTTGCAGTCATGGATTCCTCCCTTCTCAATTGTTGTTTGAGTGTCTTGCAAAGTAATCTCACCAGAATCACCACTTGAACACTCTGAAACAAACCTGTAAGAGATAAATCTGAACATCCTCAATTGCACGTGTATGAGGGTCCAAAATGAGTATTTTAAATGTGAAAAAAATGCAACATAGAGTCAGAATTTTTCTAGCTGCAGCATATTTTGTTGATGTGATTCCCAGCTTGCAGGACAGAAAGCAAAGGTGTTAGCAAGAAAAGCAATCAAGTCTGAACATGTATTTCAGTCAGAAAAACTTCCAAAGCATAGGCATGCCATTTTCTCTCATTTAGATTTTGGAAAAAACCCATTAAATCCCAGTGGCCACAGTGTATCAGATGGGCTTTATACATTCCTTCAAATTTAACTTCTTTGCATTCATCCTTCTGAAATTTTTTTAGAGACATCCTCATGGGCCTGTGTAGTTAGACCAGCTTCACAAATTTTTGTTCTGTAGTCAAATAAATGTCAGTCAGCTTTACCAGCTGCAACCATATAATTACTCAATGGTTGGCTGGACCTGTAACAATAAGTTGGGGTTCAAAACTGCATTTACAGAGCGACTTGGGCTGCCAGGTTTCTGCTGTAGCCATGCCCACAGCAATCATGGCCCAGTTGCTTCTTTCCTTGAGACTTTTGACTCAGCACACATACCAAGGAGCTCTTTTTCAAAGAGATGTCATTCAAGAAGTTGCTTTGCCAGCACCCTTGCTTCCAAGTCATGACATCTACACAAAGCAGGTATACAGTGCCATGTGGAAACATCACAAATGTGTGCATAAATGGTTGTTTAGAGATATTTGTGCTTAAAATGTCCCACTTTCTGCATATTGTTGTGGAAACAGTGTTTGCAAATAAAACTTGTCCCTACTTCCCTGGAAGTAGGTCCCTTGATGGGACTGTCTGCCTAATTTTAAAACTCTTTTTAGATTAATAATGTTCAATAATGCAATTATTTGTTCGTGGTTTTGTGCTCTTTCCACACAGTACTCTATTATGTCAGTTCAAGACTAATCTTACCAGTATAAAGGCCAAGATAAAGCACTTGAGGTACTGAGTAACTTAAGTCTTCTCTATGTCTTTTTGTCAACAGGTCCCCTGGTCCATTCAGCAGTGAACCCAAATTTCTCCCAGTCTTCTTTTTACTGCTGTGTACCTGCAGAAGCCCTTTTGTTCCTGGGCCTTGCCAGATCCAGCTCCAGATGAACTTGGCTTTCCAAACCTCATCTTTGCATGTTTAAACCATGTCTGTATATTCCTTCCAATTCGCCTGTCCTTTCTTTCAACTCTTCCTTACATTTAACTTGTAAGTTCCAGCAGCAGCTTGTAAGTTCCTTGTTCATCCATGCAAGTTTCCTTTGTTGCAAAGGATAATGTCCAGCAGAGCATCTCCCTTTACTGGCTCCTTGATCATCTTTGTCTGGAGGTTATCACAAGTGGTGTATCATTGTGTCCTGCTGTGTCATCTCTCCTGCAGGTCTTAGGGTGATTTTCTTTCTCAGAAGTACAACATTCCTCAAGCAAGTGTTATAGCCCTAATTACAGATTACTGGTTGTGCATTTTTGAATGTTGTACATGAGGAGCCAGACTACACTATTAATAGATGTTAGGGATCACCAAGAACGCTGATGCTGACCATGTACACAACTAAACATGTAGAATGAAGTAATTTCCTTGCAATTGAAATTTCTCAACCATTTATACGTTAGAATTTCTCAAGCATTTAATGTTCAACACACATTTATACTCACATGTACTACAGAGTTGCTGGTATATCTCATGGTACTGCTGTGAGATCCTAGAGGAAAGGATGGCTGGGTTTGCTTGTGTTTTGAACAGATGGCAGAACACATAATAGAGCCATTGACTGCCACTGGATAATATAAATGGACTTCCCCAAAAGATTCCAATGCTGGTTTTGTCCCATTCTGCATTAAAAGAAGACTATTCTACTATGTGCCAAGATCTGTTTGTAGATCAGGTCCAGACAGTATGGGTTCACATCTGCATACTGAATAGCAGGAAAAACAAACTGTATAATCAGTAATATACTATAAAAAGGGTCCTTAACTTACTTCCTTAACTGATATATTCATTTCTTCTTTCCCTATTCATTATTTGAGGCTCTTTGAAGAACACACTGTAGAAATACATATTACAAATATTGATATGTTCTATATGTAAATAATTCCATGATGACAGGAAAGTAGCAACTCTTCACTGGCACCAGCATATAATGATGATTGTACAAAATACTGGACTTAGTGTCGAGTCCTTCAGTTGCCAGACAAGGTCTCAGATCAATATGTGATATCTGTGGAACATATGCTACCTTACTAGAGATGCAACTAATTCCTATTCATTCATAGGCATCATATGTCTGGGAATGAAAACAGAAAATATCTAATCTCATTACATAACAGATAGGACATAATCTGTCACATAAGAAACAACAACAACAAAAAACAACCAAGAAAAATTCCTCTGAATGCCTTAAACCTGATCCAGTATGTGAGGAGCAAAACTCACTGGGAACTGCAAACTGCAGACATAGGAGTGGGGCTGTACTCTGCACATATCTCAAGAGTCTTTTTCCCACTCTAAATTATACATATCTGTGCATAAATCTATCAAAACTGAAGCTCAAAATCAAAAAAAAAAAAAAAAAAAAAAAATCCCAATTGACTTATCCTGGTCAACATTTTAGTTTTAAATGCCCTATTCTTTCCAAACAGGATTATATGAAAATATCTCTGGCTGTAATTAGTAAGGAATTATTTCTAGACACACATAAGCTAATTCAACTTATTCCTCATATTTATAATAATCTTAACATTTATAAAATTTTTCCCAAATAATGGTTGAAGGTAGAAGTAAAATAGCATTAAATCTGCTTGATAAGAGTTGATATTAAGAAGCATTTTTAAATGGTTACATAAATATGTATAACTTTTGTTGACTTTTCTAGGACTTGATTCTGAGAAACAGCACCTTTAATCCTTCATGAACAAAACTCAAAAATATCTTACTGATATCAACCATGGGGACAAACCCTCTATAACAACCTGTGGCTTGTCTGTGGACCCTAATTAGTCAGAGAGATCATGATATAGAGCCTCTTCAAAGAGGATAAGAGTGGTAGTTCTCTATGGAGAAGCAGAGCAACCTTTTGTACCTGGTAATTTAAGGAGCAGCAACAGGCTAATCCGCCGGCAGCGCGGGGCAGAGCATGTGGTGTGGTTCTCAGCAGAACAGCAGGCCCCTAATGAGGTCTAGGAGTGGATAGCAGCTGGTAAACTCAGTGCTCAAGTAGGAGGCTCAGAGAGCCTTTATTTGATAACAAAAGGCTGCAAATTGCTCAAAGGCCTGAGCAGGCAATGAGAACATGTTCATATGGCCAGCCAATATACAAATTTCCAAAACAAATATTACAATATATATGTTTTCATTGCAGCAGGACGTGGTGCACTTTGTGAGGGCTGGGTATTTCAGAAATAAGTCATACGTTGATTTCTTGCTAAATTGAGTCCCTGCAGAAATTAAACAGTTTTTGCTCTCTGTATTGCAGCAACTGAACTACATATATACATCTATGTGTTTGCATTTTCAGCTTAAAGTAATCTCGGGTGAGCTAGGAATAAATCAAACCACTATAAATCAAATAACTATAGAGTTAATAAATCAAAACATATTTTACTGTATATATTCCACTGCCACTTGAGTCTAAGAATTCTTGAAGTGTAACAGATGGAAAAAGAGGAACTATATATCAATTACAGGATTTTGACAAAGGATATCATAAATCACGAGTTCAGAGATCAACTGTTTAAACAAGGTCAGAAGCTGAAAATTACTCATATTTTTAATGCATCTGACCTTATCCATTGCTTCCTATATAATATAATTCCACAGGTACACAATTTTGTGGAAGTAAGTGTTATAAGCACATTTCAGTAGTAGAAATGGCTGACAAGAGAAAAGTTGTTTTGTTCCCACAAAACCCCACCAGAAGATCACTAATATTTTCTGTGTATCACAGCAAATACTAAAGTAATTTTTTTATTATTTCCTGAAAACTGTGTAAACAGGAGCTAGAATCAAATTTTGATTTAAAAAAATAACAGTATGTGTTTCTTATCATTATAACAGAAGAATACAAAAATTACAGGCAAGTAACTTAAAATAATTTTCAATGAAGCCCCAGGTAATTCAGACAAATCCACTTGAGAAAATTTGGTTGAGGTTTTGTGTTAGATTCATGATGGTGCAAAATTAAAGTCTTCGATGCTTCTTAAAATTAAGAGTGATCAATAACATTAATCTGTGACAAAAAAATACAGCAAGTTTTTACCCAAAATTTGAGCTTTGTTTTCTTCTTGGGCTGTGAGATTGAAAATAACATCAAACATGGACTCAGATATTCTCTTGCACTATTCTAAGGATTAAAATCTAAAAAGCACCATATTTTATCAGGTTTGGAGAAGGAGATTCAACAACTGGCAAGTAAGCCATCAGGTATAATATAGGAACCTCAGGAAATCAATTTCTCCATTAAATTTTCCATAGTGATTATACCATGTTTTCTCAGCCATGTGAGTTAGACTAAACATTTTTTAATTTACCTAGGGCTAGTGGTAAATAGAACATTTTTTCCAATATTCTTCTTCCCTCAACTGATGAAACTGCGGAGTGGAGCAGTATTCATAAATGAGGTATTGAATTCTCACAAGTAGGAGTCCCCTAGCTCTGCTGCAGATATGAGGATGGTTTAAAAGCTGCCAGGCAAAAGCAGTGAATTGATGCCTTGGGAAGGCTGACCTGAAACAGAGACTGCACAGAGCTAGTGAATAAAGTAGGTATTTATTGAAAGGCCTCCAGGATCCACCTTGGGCAGGACAGGGCTTGACCAGGGCTACACCCAGAGTGGACTAAGAATGGTCACAAAATGGCTGATCAGTCATGGGATCCCACTCTTTTATGTTTTTGTCCATTTGCATATTGAGGTTTAATTGTCCAATTACAGCTTCAGGTTGTGAGGTCCCATCCTTCTTGTTTTCTCTCTTCAGTCCACTGTTGTTTATACTGTTGGGCTCAAAGTTGTCCTTGGTTCACAGAAAGAAAAGGATTAGTTTTGTCTACCTACCCTGTGAAGAGAGCTTACTGACACTTAATATGAGGCTCAGAACTACATCCCTAGGCAGAATCCAAAAATATGAAAGCTAAAACTTGAGGCATCATTTCCCCCCTTTAGAGGCTTGACAAGGCCTTTTCCTTGTCGAGTCTCTATTTTAAATATCTAATGATAGGTATTGAATAACAAGTACCTAGCAGTAGTAAACAGCTAACAATAATAAACATCTAACCATAGCACTTAATATGACACAACAACTGGCAAGTCAGACATCAGTTACAATATAGGAACCTCAGAAAATCAATTTCTCCATTAAATTCTCCATAGTGATTGTACCATCTTTTCTCAGCCACCAGATGCCTAAGGCAGAATAACGTTGGTCTCCACACTCAACCTGAGCTGGCAGTTTCAGCATTGGACACTCGTTTCATTGGAGTGGCAGCACCTCAGCAAGTTGCAGAGCCTCTCTGTCCTCATCAGAGTTGCTGTGCTGCCCCGTGCCCTTGGCTTGCAGCAGGCTCAGGGGCCAGGGAGGGGCATCCCTGGCTCCCCCAAGAGATAAGGCAGGCTGCTCTCTGTCCTGCCCCTTTTCAGTCAGAAGATGCCTGCTCTTCCACTGGTTTTGGCAGGTGCCATTTAGGATGAACACGTAAAAGGAATAAGTGTACGCTAAACAGAAATATTTCACATCTATGTCACAAATGTGGTTGTTGGGTTGGTTTTCCTTAAGTAAAATCTGCTGGGCAGAAATGCCACATAATAGAGTATTTCACAATCATACCGGTGTAAGAAAAGGAACCCCAAGGCAGAACATAATTTAATTAACTCCATTGCAGGAAATTATGATTATCAGAAGTCATTGAAGTTAGACCAGTGTGTAATAATCTACAGCTTTCAGAAAATACATGCTGCTTTAACTTTGATGAACTTGACTCAATAGCACACTGTCTGAAAAGGTTTTCATTTGTGAGTATTCATTATGTATTCAAAGAGCTTTGGTACAAAATAAATTCTCAGGGCTGTACAATCAGACCCCCGCTAGACTTGTAATAGTGTTGTCACAAAAGCAAGATGTTTGTCATGTTATCTTCCTTATAGCTACTTTTTAAAGCAGAGACTGGAAAGATTTTATACTGTCTTTAACAACAACAGTGCCAAGCAATGGATAAATTTGAAAAACAAATATCCAAGAATCTACAGGTATAAAAAACCTATCATTTGGGCTGTGTATATTTTATTTGGTAAATTTCAAAGCCTAAGACTAGGTCTCTAAAAAGGCAAAGAAAACATTAACTTCACAGATTACATTAACATCTACTCACAAATATTGGTAGCCTAATTTGAAAGGAAAAGCTGACCCATGAAGCCCCTTCAGTAGACAGGATATATGTAAATATCCGTGCATGGTTCTGCAGTGAAATAAATAAATACAGATTTTGCTGCAGATTACATAGGGATGAAATTTAAGCCTTTTAAAAGTGCGTTATGTAGATCAAATGTTTGTTAAAACCCTTATTAACAATTATTGTTTTGGTTGTCTGAGATATTAAATGTCAAGAAATGTATTGTAATGTAGATGATCTTTTTTTACACAAGATACATACAAAAACCAGAAGTTAGTTTTAGTTTAAATGTTGATACAATGTAAGCAGAATTTGGCCCAAAAAACTGCATAAGAAAAACAAGAAGCAAAATCAACTGCTTTTTAAATTAATACATACTTCTGAATATTCTGTCAGTATGAATATAAAATTTTGCAATTTAAATCAAAATTACAGGATGCAGGAAAATACATATCCCACCTCTTACTAAAATACAGTGTTTAAATTGTGTGATAGATTATTTTACGGTTATCAATATGCACTTTTATGAAAAATTGTCATGCAATTGTTCTATAGGCCAGCATAACTCCACAAATGAACTGTGAGTTTCATGATGTTGCACATGAAAGTAATTTCAACCACCTTGCACTCAAAACCTATCAAAAGGCTGCAAAAAATCTTGAAACACTCTAGAGAAAAAAAAATAGAAGTCCAAGACTATTTTGGTCTTTTAATAACGATTTTATCAGCTTCATTGTTTTTTGACAATAGTCTGTAGTTCTGACAGACAGCTTGTATCACTTGAAGGGGACAGGAAAATAATGCAAAGTGAGTGGCTCCCTGGAGGAAAGTTTGAGATGGGGCCAATTGCCAAAAAGAGTGTCTAGGTCTGAATAAAAGTACAAAAACCTGGCCTTATTGACATTAATGGCATACTCCCAATTATTTTAATATGGCAAGATTTCAATCCTGGGGAGAGGGAGCAATCACCATCAATGCAAGAAAAGAGAATTTACTACTTGTTTTATCCTTCATCTTTTATAAAAAAGAGAAAATGTTTTCTGTTCCTTGTGGGGTCTCCTCAGCACTGCTGCTTTTTGCTACATGTAGGAAAGTAGCAAAAACATTGTGCACTTTATTTTTCTTTCCCAAAACCTTTCACTAAAGAGGCTACTGAGACCACAAGGCCTGCAGCAGACAACTGATGATCCCATGTGGGTTTTTTGGCTTTTCAATCGATAAACCAGTTTCAGATCATCGGATGTCAGGAGAAAGCAGCTTTTTTTGTTTGGTTGGTTGGCTTTGCTGGAGGCTAGACCCGCGGAGCTGGCCGTGTAGCAGCCTCTTGTGCTCAGGAGGAGGCTCTCAGCCCTGTTGTGGCACCGGCATCTGCTTTGTGCGCGGGGATGTGCAGAGAAGCTTAAGTAAGTGTGGGAAAACAGCAACTGCAGATCAGGATTTGCCATAAGGCAAGACCTAACACGTAGCTCTTTCTGGTTCATCACAAACAGATGGAAAAACACATAATAGACTCCAGTTAAAACTCTTCTGTTCCATTATCTTTCTTATGAATATACCACTGAGAAATTAGCAAAGTTGTTCAGGAACACAAGAACACTCACAGAGAAAGTAGCTACATAATTGCAGAGCCTTTTTTGTGTTAACAGTTTTCACAGATATGAGAGACGTAATAATTACAGGAATATGTGTCCAGTGTAGTTCACAACGAACATGGTGATTTTTACAGCCCACAATTTTTGAGCAATGCAGTGATCATTAGAGCACGGAGGAAAACTAAGCTCGTCACACTCACAACCCAAGGCCTCATATGCTGAGCAGGGGGAGATCCTTCTGCAGCAAAGAGTCCCCTTCTCCTTCCTTTTCTTCCCCATGTGACCTGAACGGGTGGCAGGAAGAGAAACAAACAGCAGGAAGAGACTCTGCCTATACTTGTGGCTGCTCACTGCAGCTCAGGTAAAGCCCCTCCAGACACAGGGAATGGTATACAAGCCTTTTCATACCAGCTAGGATTATTCCTTGTGCCGGTTACAGCACAGTTTCATTGGCCAAGTTTGATACAGAAACCCTTGGAGTTAAAATCTCCCAAAGGCATTGCAAGCTGACAGCCTTTTCTGGTGGGGGGAGAAATTTGGGAGAGAAGGAGCAGAGTTTTCCCTACTGTAAGTCAGGTAGGTTTGCTGGTTTGTTCCCTGTGTGATACCCTAGCACTTCAAGAACCTGAGAGGTGTCAGCTGAGAAATAGGTTCCAAGAAGCTGGACTGTAACCAATGTCCCCTCCAAAAACACTGGTTACATAGAGGAGGTAAGTCCCCTCTATCTCCTATACTATAGAGCTAGAATTTACAAAGAATTTAGATTCAATATTAATTAAAATTATAGAGGGACTTTAAATTGCAGAACGCAATTAGACACTAAGCATGACTTTATTGTCCTCTAACCTGAGACATCTACAGTCTAAACATCCACATCCCATTCAATCACCCAAATCAAATAACCCACCCTTCAATTACAAAGGAAGCCTACTACAGCTACATCAGGGATAGGTATCTATGTATGACGAATTTACCTGTGTCACCTGGCACCGCTCTAACCCTAGCTGACCTGGAAAAGCCAATAACACTAGGTCCAGGGGCTCCTGAGCCTTGCCACCCTAACCCTAGCCGTCCCCGAGAGGCCAGTAACCCTAGGCCCCAGCACCCCTGAGCCTGGCCACCCAAACCCTAACTGCCCTCAAAGCCCCACTAACCCT